>VDFB02262680.1:0-26648 GCA_007258455.2 Sequoia sempervirens | reverse complement strand
ATATTCATTAACTAATTTCAGATCTTTCATTTCAACTAAATGAATCAAGTAACTATCTAACTAATCAATTGCAGTCTTTTACATACATACAATTAACTTAAAAGAAATAACATTTATTGCAACATTAATAGTAATCTTAAATTGACAATTGCATGTGCTTGGAATTACAATTTGACATCACCATCATGTTGAATTGCTTAAACAACTTTATCATTGAGAGAAAGAGATGCATTATCAAGGGCTTTTCTGCCCAAACAAGACCTACTGGTCCCCCAAGTTTCTTCAACCGAAGAACCCGATCCTTCACGAGGGTAATCAACATGGATCAAATTATCATCATGCCTTTCTAAGCCTGGTGTCATGGACCTATACCGCTGGTTGATCCCTCCTCTATAGGTACCTCCTAACCAAAAGGATCATTTTGACCAGAAGTATATCTGGTTCATGATAGCTGACCAATGACTAACTGGCATCATACCTTGGCCAAGGATTTTTAATGTTTCTGGCACTCATGTGTCGATACTTCTAGCACTCCTGTGCCGAAATTTTTGGCACTCTTGTGTCGTCAACACTCTCACCCTTGCTCAACATGATAATACATAGATCAAGGTCTAATTTTACATTAGCAAGTTTGATTATTATTTATTCTTAGTTCGAGGTTATATCTTAACCATAGGTTTTAACATCACAATAGCCTGAATAGGAACCCCCATTTTTTTAAGTTGTTTTTCTTAACCCTTTAAGAGAGATTGGACTCTTCATCTTTTCACCTCTTGGTAGCAAACTACTTTAACAATCAAGGATAGTTGAACAAATTGATATCTGTTGTGAAGGAGATACCCTCAGTCCCTTAGCAAAGGTAAGTCATGAGATGAACACGTCTGATAAGAAGTTGCTCATATTACCATACTTGATTCAGAATCTTTTCTCTTAGTTAAGGTTAAGTTGATACCATTAAGCATCTATTCATAGAGAGAGAGAGAGAGTCTCGGAGAGAGAGAGTCTCAGAGAGAGAGAGTCTCGGCTCAACATCTATCACTTCTTTTAAGACTAACTACCTTCTCTAAACAAAGGTTGTTTTCATCGAGCACTTATGTACCGAACGACATACTCAATTAAGTGGTCTTTCAGATATTATCATTCAACTTCATATTCTAGGATAAACAGATAACTTATTGATCATACAGAGTGAGGTTCATGATTCATGCCTTAACACATCTAAATAGTAATAAACTGCCAATCACTATTGTGTGGTGAGATAAGAAAGGTTTTATTGACCTTAAGGTTCGTGGCAATTTTATCAAATGTAACCCATCAAGGAAACTCGGAAAGATCAAGGAGGAACTTCTCGATTACAAAAGTTTGGAATAGAGAATTGAGAGGAAGAACTCGCAATAACCAGACGGATTTTCAAAAGCTTAATGTCCTTCAATCGCGTTCAGATTCAGTAAGAGAAAACAAAGTAAATTTGTACTAAAGATATTATTAGAAACAGATGATGAGAATCAATTTCTCCTGTTAAAACTAGTTATATATTTATTAAGAATCATTTTGAACTGAGAACAAGATTTCAATTCATTCTTACCACTCTTCAAAGTATTAAGGAATTAATATTTATTCCGTTGAAACTTATACAAAATAAAACATGCCTGAAAGTGTCGAACTATGACTTGGTGATGCCCCGATTCTTCTCTTCTGAAGAGCAATCCAAGAGACAAGCTCACAGGTATCCGACTGGTCTGAGATTGACTAAGTGACTATTGTTTTACCAGCTTACGCCTCTGAAACAGGAGGTTTGATCATCCCGTGATGACTCTTCCTCCTTGATATTCGATAGCAGAAACAAATCAAAGAATGATTGTTTTTAGGGATTGCAGTCTAGAAGTGAGACGAAGGAGTGGAGATGGAAAGGAATAGATTCCAGACAAAACGGAAGCGGAAACCAAACCAGAGGAATGCGACTCCGGAAGAATTAAGAAAATTTCACAATAGAAAATAATGGCAGAAGCAGATAGTTCGAGCCTGAACAAGGAAACGGGTGAGTGAGTGCAAAAGAAGAGCTCAACCAGGTTTGTGATTAGCAAAGATGAAGTTGAAAACGGATGATATTCGTCTCAAAAATGAACGTCTATGATTCCTACGAAAAACCGAGGGAATTTGCAGAGTTGACGAGCCCCAATGTAGTGAGTATCGGTGAGCAGGAGTAGTGAAAAAATGAAAAGAAAAACCTCCAGATTGCGTATATCCCAAAAAACTTCCGCTCCAAGATTTCAAGAACGCCTGAGACTTCTTGGCTTCCAACCTCGTCGTTTCTTCCAGAGGCGCAAAGGAAAAATGTCGGGAAAAACTTGTTGCTTCAAAACCACCAACGACTCCAATTTTATTTCCATTAATTTTTAACTTAAGACTTACTTATGTTTTATATTTAATTCGATGGCATTTAATTTATCTCTTATTTTTAATTTAATATTAAATATCCTCTTGTGAAAATATATATATATCAAGAATTTGGTTTGCTATCTTTCAAGAGAATATAATAAATATTTAATTATATCTATTATTTTAATTTAATATTTATTAACCATTTGCAATGATATATATTTAAATTGACTTGCTTAATCAATAATTATATTAATTTTCTTATGGCCAAGGTAATGACGTCGACACAACTGTCTTGCACCGACTCTAAGTTTGATGATAAAATTGATCCATTGTTAACCACGTCCTCTCCCTAATGATATTTCCCTTTCTCTCGTGGCGTCGGCAATCCTGCATCCACTGACAAGAATTATGGTTAGATCGTTCTCAACGTATAATCTCATGAACACATTCATTTTCGCATGAATAGGAAAACCAATCGCATATATAAGAAAATCATTCTCATTTGAAATTACGACATATAAACAATTACCCAAATATATCGCTTCACATTCTGTATGAAAAGCATTGCAACTTTAACATAACGCAATTTCATAAATTCATTGTCCTAAACATGTTCATGATAAAGGGGATGTAACAATCCCAGAGCACACAAAGAACACCTGAAACCTTCTTTATTACAATTTTCTCAATATCCTCAACATATATAGCCAAAAACCAACTTCCGTGACATTAATGACAACAACTAGTTGACAACCAATTAACCAGTTGACATCAATGACAACACCTTCATACTTGCAACATCCTTATGCTAAAACCAGATGCTTACAGGGTTAGATTGGTCGGTATTAAAAGTTCAGCCTGCTGCCCAGAAAGCTCACTATCCGAAGACAGCAGCACAAATCTCGGACTCCAACGCGGCGTGCAAGTGCCTCAGGGATGCGTTGGCGTCTCTATGGACAAGGGTCCAAAAAACAAGCAAAAACACAAGGAAACCTACTAACTAGCTGATTGTGTGATGTTTTATACTTTGACGAAGAATAAAAAGGTACAAAAACAACAAATACAACGAAAGAAACACTAGAAATGAGATGTTGCGAAAATGACGAAGATAGGGAAAATGTGTCTTTTCACCCACGAGTTGATTCTTCAAATAGCTCCGCTTGAAAACACCTACACACACAAACGAGAAAAATGTTGGGTTGTATCTGATGTATGCCTCAATCAAACCTCTGTTTTGGTGTTCCCACCTCCATGAACAACCAAATAGCCACAAAGTATAGAAATTGATAAAGGAAATAGAAAGGAAGTATATCACTAGCTAGAAAGCAAAGACAATTGCAATGATATCCAATAAACAAGATGAATCAAATAGACAACAAATAACAATATCACCTTCTCAACTATGAGCAATCAAGGCTAATAGCATAAGGAAGAAGCTTGGCGGTCCTCCAATGACTATAGTATTGCAACAACAACATGGTGTTGGAGCCAAAATGAAGAGCTTGCAGTTAAGAGAAGTGGTGTAGAAGCACAAAAATGAAAGTAAAATGCAAGAGAGTGAAGCAAGAGAGAATGAATCCAAGAGAGTGAAGAGAGAGTGAAGGAATGAGAGTTAGAACATTTGAATTGGCAAAAGGGTGGTAGAAGGGTCGAAATTTGTCCGTCGAGTAGGCAAGAGACGTTACACTTCGCACCCAAGAGGAAACGTATCGTTATACGAAATCCATGGATAGGAATCCTATCAAGACAGCAATTTGACGTGTGGATGTTTGTGCAGCATGCGCATGTCCTCGACAAAGATTCCTCCACCGATGTAAAGCAATGCAGCCAAGTGGAAGGAGCGAGGTGGTGGTGGTGAAATTGCATCATTGGGTTTACATTATCTAAGGTAGGGGTGATGAAATGGGTAATTTGCCTAAGGGTACAAATTCACTCCATTACATCAATATAGTGTCCTCGACACTATCATGTCTATACTAGTGTCATTATTAATTTAACTCTCTTTCTCCCACAAGTGGTCACTTAAAACCTATCCTTCATCTTAAGTTTTCTACTCCAAATTTACTTAATGAGCCATTTATAATTCTCAAAGTCTCATTCTTTTAAATCTTCTTATGATTTTTACACTTTCTTTTCGATCTTGCATTCTCTAGCGCTCTTGTTTTTTCCATGCACTACCATACTCCCATACCAAGCTTTTCATTTACAAATTACTCTATTGCATGGATTCCATTGTATATTCATATTGAAACTCCATTGAAAACCCTAAATACACCTTTGAACCTCCTTTCATCACTTGTCCCTCCATACACAAGCACTACACACTTTCCTAATATGGCAACCTTACAGTGAATCTCCAACATCAACACACATCACCCTTACATATCTACACCCTTGGGTTTATACACCCAAAATCATGCAATCTAATTGGGTGTAAGCATACTAAATAGGGACTTGACTACAGTGTCCTAAAGCTAACAACTATCTTTCCTTCCCTTAGATTTTTAGAAGTTGTTTCTCACTTTTGCCAACATATTCTTCAATTTTACAAGCACAACATGCGAGCACTAATTTTGGCAAGCAACTTCAAAAAGTTACAAATCATCACAATCAAGGGAGACCACACATCTAAGGAGAGTTAGAACATGAGGTCAAACATGAGCACACCCTCTAGTCACTAGCATGCTTGGAGGGTCACTAGCATGTCCCTAGGTCAAGAACATACCTTATAATTAACCATTGTTTGATGCACTTCCCTAAACCTCCATACATGTCCAATGCCCTTCGTATTTAATTCTACAATATTTCCAACCTTCTATAGCTATTGTATCAATCCCGAATATTCATAACAAACACACTTCTCCATCCCTAATGCATTTGCTTCCCAATTGATAGTTCAAACCCTTCTTAAATGCTTGATTTTACTTAGTGTAGATTTGAATTCATTACTTCAATATTATTGGAAATATGATCGTATAGTTAAGTACAACAACACATTTTGTAGTTTAAATAGAAGTCCTTAGACTAGAGTAATATATTTTTATCTGCACCAACATTGGGGCTTGTTCCTCTCAAAACGAATGTAGGCCCAATGATATTCCTAGTTACCCTCACCTATTTTTTAAAATTATATTGACAAAGGAATGATGAGGCATTCAAAAATGGAGATAGGTAAAAGTAATGAGCTCAATTTGGTTTGAGACCCCATTCTGGAAGCTCAATGAGGCTTACAGTTCTATATACACCTTCAAATTTGACCCTGTGTCCGTTAAGAGCACACATGCCTTTGCCATCAGGCCCAGTCAAGTTGTACACAGCTAGATATCAATTGTAATGATTAAATCTTAATATACATCTTATGTAACCATATGAACATAGATCCTTTCCGAATTGCATCTCATTAACAAAGAAAACAAATAGTTAGCTTCCACACTTAGTATGTAGTTACTATACATCTCCTCCTTTAGTCCCCAACGTCTAATTCCAAAAATCCCAAAAGAGAGCAGGATGTTCTTGTAAATCAGAAGTAATGGCTACTAAAATATACAAAGCATTCTCATTAGTGTAAGGAATCTGGCATTTATGTTCAACTGTACATGACCACGTGACACTTCTTTATTAGCAGAGATATAATATCATTGAATATTTCAAGAGTTCCTCTAGAAGCCTGAATTCATGGTCAACACCTTATCAACCTGAAAAAGAAGTAAAAATAAAAGTATCAGTATTCAGAAACCATTGACGCCTGCAGTATCAATCTGCAGCACCTCAATAAAAATGCAGCACTGTCTAAGAAACTAGATACACTAGCACTCAAAAAATATTCAGATGTAGAATAGGTTAAGTGTATCATTTTTCAAAACCTTCTGCAGCAAGGTTTCCATGATGCTTGCCCACAGTTGATGAAAACTGTAAAACAAACTATGTATCTAGAAAGTTTTAATTGAACTATGTACATCAAAAATCAATGAACAAGAAGACAATTGGAATCTCAGCCACAGACCTGAATGAAACATGCATGCATCTGTGCAAATGGAACTTCATTAAAGCCTTCGACCATGCAACAGCTTTTGCATACTATACACTGATGAAGTTCTATGAATGCTGCCATATGGCTGCAATTCCCATGGTACAAAATTACTGTCTGAGATTTTCAGACCATCAAAATTTCCTGATTTTATAGAGCCACCAATGCTTAGCGAACCCATGCTTTATGCAAGCAACAGTCTAACTCCAATGAAGAACAAATTCTCAAAATTGTGAGATCAAATGGAAGCAAAAAATATTTCATCATGAATTTCTTATAGAGCATCCAGAACTTCCCTCTGCAATTTTCCATAGTAGTAACTAGTAAGCATAATGAGCTTAGATATATCTGCATGCTATCCAGCTTTATTTCGGTGGGGTGAAAACATGAAATCTGATTCCTTTCTTGAAGGACTCAGTCTAGACTTCTCAGGATCAGCCAAGTCCCTTTTTGCAGGTGAGCTTTTTATCTTCTCTTTCTCAGCTTTCTTTTTCTCGGCTTCAGCTAGCTTGATATTCTCCTCACGAGCTTTTTTAAACATATTTACGAAGTTCAGCAGGGTAGATATCACTGCATACAAAATTGAAGATTTATTAATAGTAGTACATAAAGAATACAAATTTTCAACCACGTTCAGTTCAGTAAACTTTTGAACTTTTCAGCCAAATTCCATTGCATATCAATTGCTAAAGCCCTGGAGCATTAAAGTTTAAAATAATGATTCAGCTATCCAGTGTATGCAATGTGTATCATTTTTAGTCTCGGTTAATAATAATGCCATGGCCCATTTAATTTGTCCACTCTCTAGAAAAGAATAGAGATGTGCACTGGCCTCTTCCATAACCCATGGTCCATTTAATCATCGAATAAGGTCACACTGACACGGAATTCTCATATATTAAAGAGAGTACAGTAGACACATTCAATTCTTGAATACTGTTTATTTAGTCTATGCTTTGCTTCCTTCGAAATGTCTGCTGCCATAATGGATTATCAGCTACACATTATTTCTGTTTTAAACAGAAAATCTTAGAAAATGTTTTTCTTAGTGACATTGATTAATATTTAAAAAACCCAAGAAACAAGTGTAGATGTTGTAAGAGGGACTTGGTTCCACAGTTTTAAAAAAATCCTGCAACAGAAGCTGCGGGACGAGTATCATAGTAATAAAACTAGTGAGTAGTTACTAAGAAATCAACCATCCAAGATAGGATTGATAGAATTTTACCTGGAGCTTAATAATGACTTTGAACTTCTAAATATGAATAATAACATACAAATGAATATGGATCTGTTTGATAAGGTCATAATTGACCCAACAGAAAATGAGTGATGTATGCAATTGGTTTTATATATATTCCAGTGCCTTTTCTGTAATTTTGTTACATCAAGGAAGGGAATAGCTAACTTACACTGTTGAGCTTTTACTTAAATATTTTAAGTGTATGGACTATAGTAGGTCAAATGTGTCGAACAAAACCCCTGGGACAGCAATATGTCCAGATCAGTAATGTAAGATAAGATCTATGTCATTGAGTTCTTTATTGTTTTTTCCACCTGTCAAATGCAAAGGAATAATCACACCTGTCAGGGGTTAAGAAATAAAAAATCAATAAGAAAACAAGCCATATGAGAGATCATTACAGCTTGTTACTTGTATTCTATGTCACAAGGTTCATGTTCGTGTTCAAGTTCAGAAAAATTGTCTTAGTAATGAATAATGTGATTGCCTTAATTTATATGTTTATCAGTTGTTTTCTTTTTTTAATTGTTTCCAGAGTGAGGCTTCTCCGGGTCATACGAATTCTGATTTTACTTTTAAACTAAGTTGCCAAATCGGAATCGGAATCGGAATCAAGTATGTTGGTACGGTATGCCCATACAGCAATTTTTTTGGGAAGGGTTGGGTACCTTTGGGTACGTTTATATATATATATATATATATATATATATAAATTTATTATTAATATATATATAATATATAATATTAAACATTAAATATATTCATTATAAATTAAAAAATAAATTACTTATATTCTAAGTTACCGGTTCGGTTTTGGGTTCGGGTTCGGGTTCGAGGATTCAATTCGCCGGTTCGGGCAAAAAAAAATTTGGGGTTGGGTTCGTTTTGGGTTCGGTAATACAAAAGCGTATAAAAATCAGAAATATATATATATATATGCAGCAGTAATTAAGTTCAGAATACACCACCATATTAATAGTCAAATAACATAACAAAAATACACCACCACTTTCATAGTCAAATATTAAAATCTTAGTGATACTCGAATGTCATGATATAAATAATAAAATTATAAATTAAAGTTCAAACATAAAAATGCCAAGTGTTTACAATCAGCCATTATTGATCATTGATCAATCTGAATCATATGAGTCATCAAAAAAAGCATCAACAGCATCATTAGAATAACTTACAATATGAATAATTAACCCACCCCTACCTTACAATAAGTACCAAACATGGAAAGCCAAATCCACAAGTCTCATCAAAACTGCCATCTCAAAGTATTAACGTGCATATATCAAAAGACATGGCCTCTATACTCATAGAGTATACAAAAGTCTCTAATCCACACAGTATCATTCACCAATAACTAAAGACACCTTTATAAAAGGGAAGGCATTACCTATTTACCAGTTTATACAATTTGACATAATAATACTACCTGCTATTTCTCATGCCCTATTCAACCAGACTGGGATTTTTTGTATAGAAATAATCTATGCAATTTTGTGCAATATAAATGTTAAAGAAAGTATAAATTATGGATGAGGCATCTATCACTATAAAGGGCGAATTTGTCACGAATTGAACCTGTTTGGCGAATTTGAACCGGACCGAACCGAACCCTGGCTTCAGACTGGGAGAACCAGTAACTTAGCTTTTATTTAATAATGTTGTGTAAGCTTTGCTACAGGGTTCACTAGTTTGAGGGGCAGGTTTGGGTCCAATTTGAACTTGGTTCGAGTTCTGAGCCGGTCTGCCTGTGGGTTCTCCCAAGGTGCTTCAAAATGATGCCTAGTTCGTCTGGGTCAAACCTGAGCAACCCCAGATCGAATCCAAGCAGAACCCACAGCCCAAGCGGAGTTAAAACTACTATTTTTTGCATTTTTTAAATTGTTTTCTCCTTTTGACTTTGACCAGCGCCCAATGGAACTACAAAAGAAGTACCATTGTATACTGATACAAGTTACAACTTGCAATTCATGGCTACTCTATTGATCTAAAATTAACAAACATATATGAATAACAGTGTTAGACTGATTGCCTACGACACCCAACAAACAAAGCTTTAGGCCACATGGTTTGAATGCAGATCTCTGGCTAATGCTTATCAAGATGTATTGTATGGCTTAAAGGGACAAAGCAATGTAATACTAGCAGCCTATATTTTTTGACATCACAAGTTGATACATTTATTTGAGACCTCCTACAAGTAGGCTATTGATCAGTGTCATTTTGTGCTAGTATAAATCCTTTCCCATTGTCACAACAACTTGGAGGTTTTCAATGTTAGCTGCTTAGATATTATGGTTATAGCAACTTCTTTGGAAATTCTATAACAGCTGATCATGTTTATCTATTCTAAGAGAATTTAAGACAAATGTGAATTAGATATTGATGATTTAGATAATTCATTTGATGATTAAAACTGTTGTAATATTGAACTTGAAGTTTGAACGATGAATATTTATCATACATGTTTTAAATGACATTCAACTTTATGGTGGTTTTATTGTTTATATGATATTATGTGATATTCTAATCCTAATTCATGCTTCTAGGCTGCTATATATATATATATATAATTTGATTTTTACATGTTTTTGTACTAACGAACCCAAACCCCAAAAGATAATTTAGCCGGACCTCCGAACCCGAACCCAAACCCAAACCAATACCAGAACTGGCAACTTAGTGCATAAGTATTCAAGTTTTTAATTTATAATTTTTACATATAATATTATTTTAATTTATAATTTTATTATATAATTATTAAAATATAGTTTAATAAGCAATATACTATCAAAGATTTTGGGCTGAAATATAGAAGCACACAAAGATTTTACACAAATAATTTGGCGCTTCTCTTTTTCGTCATTTTCATTCAATACATTTACATATATATAGGATTTCTATTTCCTACATTTTAGGAAACTCCCTATAACTACCAACTAAAGATATGAGTTGTTTTAACAACTCATAATACACACAAACAAACAAATCACAACCAAATAACAAATAACCTACGAGAATGGTATGATATTCCCAACACCCATAACAAACCTATCAACTTATTATTTTATGCATCCTAATATTCCTAACACCTATGTGAACACTAAATCCCAACACCCCTCTCCCCCTGCCCCCCTCTTAGTGTGAACATGGGCTGAAAGTACATCACAATACTTGATGACCACACACAGTAGCTCACCAAACAATATAAGATAAGAGTAGGGACATACACATCTACTTGTGTCAAGCAATAGTGGAACTAGCCTCACTATGCTTAGTGTACTTGCATCCAAGGATAGGGACAAACACTTCTACCCATGGAACCAAGGATAGGAACTAACACATCTACCCAAGGTATTACATCAAGTTTGGATAGGGACAAACACATCTATCCAACATCAGTCATGAGCAAGGACACGCACATCTGCTCACAACAATTATGATTGGGGACAAACACATCTAATCATAATCACTCAACAAATGTGACTGGGGACAAACACTTCCAATCACATACACCATCTTGTGAATGGGGACAAACACATCCATTCACAAACAACCAAGAATTGTGATTTGGGACATACACATCCAGCCACAAAAGCTTGAGAACCAAGTCCTCGTTGTCACGTATGCAGCCACCATTATAGATCATTGCCACTCTAATCACAAATGATATGAGACGGTTGCCGCTGCCACCTGGAAACCAATCTTGGCTTTAGTCTTTTTGGCACAAGTAGTTTTGTCACTAATGCAATTTCATGACCCCATCGCTAGTGACTGACGAGAGGTCGCTAAATGTCCTCCAACCTCCGGTGCCTCCAACCTCCAATTGATTGCTACTTAGCAAATTTGTCTTTTGAGGCTCATTTCATCAATTGTGAGGAAAGAAAATATTCTCCCCCCTTGATGTGAACTTCTTACAAGGAGTGTTGGGTACCACCGATCATGCACTCCAATTACAACTGAAACAATTTTTATAATTTATTACTTTTTGACACTATTTTGATATAACAATAGACCTTATTTTAAATAAAAATAATACAAGTTAACTTTGACTAAACCAAAAACTTAATCTATGAAAGTAGACTCTAAAAACTAAACTTAAAATAAATACTACATCGAACTAATTGAAACCCTCATCCTAAAAAAAACTTTGAATCTAGACTTTGGCCTTGAGAAGGGCATTATGTTGAGAAGCTCTGCGGGTTCCATGGGAAGCATGTCTCTGAACTATGGAAAATCTTGCATGTACTTTTCGGGCTCTTGAAGAAAACAAAGAATGACGTTGATATAGAAGTTGCAACTGCGTTTCCAAAACTAAGCTTTTGCAATGTGGGCCAAAAGAAGATTTTTTATAAAAGTCATGGTCAATGCCTCCAACTGCATGGTTTGTCTCTACATCTTCGAGCCTTGCACGCCCTCTAAGTTTGTGGACTCCTATCCGCGTGTAGGAAATTTTGCAAATCTCATATCCGAGAATTCCTTAACAAAAACAAGGCTTGAAAAAGAAGCAATATTTGAATAGCAAAGGAACACCAATAATTGATGATTGAAGAGCTTGAATATAAAATAGGATCTACCTCCACAAATGGATCAGCATTAGCAATTAAGTGCATGGATTTCTCAGCTTTCGCACACCATCCACATGGTCATTTCCACATAAAGGATCAATGGCTAGATGCCCACACTCCATTCTACAGCAGCTAAGATTCGTTGCGACAACTTGCCCCAGCAAGGGTATGAAATATACACAGCTACACTCACCAGGAAGTTGTTCAATGATGGGTTGAGCTGTGGACAATGCTACAAATTGTAGTGCAAGCAAGAGAACTCGCAGTGGTGACTACTTGGAACGTTGGTCACTATTACAACCACTAAATTTTGCCCAACATCAACGTTGGTATTGACAAGATGATTATCAACGTTGCCACTGTTTTGGCAGGAACCGTCACAAATCCATTCAATGCCAGTTATTTCCAAGGGTAGTCCTCAATGCCATTAGAAGCCGTTTCAGATCTCTTGGTGGACAACACAGCTAGAGCAAGCTATAATGCACATGCAATGATTAGGCGTATCCTTTTGATTTCGGCTATATGGAATCTGGTCACACGTTCTTGCAAGACAGTGGTGTAGATAGATATTGGAGCTCTGATACTTCTCTATAATTTTTGTATCAAATAACTCTCCTTTAAATTTCTGCAAGCTGATTGATTATTCTAAACGAGATGCACAAAATTCTCCAAAATTTTCTCCAGCATATTCCTCTTTGTCCCGCTCTGATACCATATCAGAGATTTTGGGCTGAAATATAGAAGCATACAAAGATTTTACACAAATAATTTGGTGCTTCTCTTGTTCGTCATTTTCATTCAATACATTTACATATATATAGGATTTTTATTTCCTACATTTTAGAAAACTCCCTATAACTACCAGCTAAAGATATGAGTTGTTTTAACAACTCATAATACACACAAACAAACAAATCACAACCAAATAACAAATAACCTACGAGAATGGTATGATATTCCAACACCCATAGCAAACCTATCAACTTATTATTTTATGCATCCTAATATTCCTAACACCTATGTGAACACTAAATCCCAACATTTACTAATATAGTATATAATAATTTAAATTTTTAAGCTATTTTATAATATTAATTAATTAATTAATTTAAATCATATATTAAATATATACTAAATTAGAATATTAAAAAACAAATTATGGGGTTGGACAATGGACATATATGCAGAATGTTCAAATTCCGTTTTGTATAGCAGCAAAAGTTAGCATTTGGAAGGATTTGCTCCATTCCGAAAGATAGCTACTGACCTATGCATCAGGATTTAAAAATAAAAAATTGCAAAGATGCTGTAATCGGCATTATAGATGATTATAAAAATCCTTCCGCACCCTAAGTTCAGTCCTACGCAAATTGCAAATTTTTCCTGCTGATGTTTTTGGAGCACATGAAATGTGAAATACTGTGGTCATTTATGGAAAAGGGTTTCATATATCACAAAACTAAAACTAAATGCATTCAAAATTTCATCAATGCTGAACTGGATTCAAATGAAAATCAGCACCCAAAAATACCTGAACCCTACCTGGTTCAGGTACGACTCATACCCAGAAACAGGGTTATATTCAGCTGATTCGGTACCTTAGCTTTTAAAGATAAAGCCTTCTTGAGACAGTATTTATTAATTTAATTGGTATTTCAAATTACCAGTCAGATGAGCAACAAACAATCAACCTTCCACGTTTATGGAGGGCTCCCACACATCTCTCAGAAACATATGAACGGTAAAAAGGCATGTCATAATCATATGTATGTTTGGGTCTGGAAAAGTTTTAGGTCGCTTGTGCAATCTGACACATGTAAAAAGAGCATTTCATCAGTTGCCCTACACCAAAGGTATCCCCTATGAAACCCAACCAAAGCCTTTTGTTTCTAAATTTCCTAAAACTGCAATTCTCTAGTTGCAAAGATATCAGGTCTACTACCATCTTTGAGATTAAAAATAGAAGTAATTCAAATTTTAAATGTCCTTGGGAAGATTTAAGCCTGACATTAAGTCATCAACAAAGTTTCCTGATTCTTGGAGCTTGGAATATCTTTTTTTTTCCTTAAATTCAAAAAATATGCATGGAATTGATTAACATAAGTTTTCCAGCTAAACACCACAAACAGATAGTCAACCATGCTTTCAAAATTTAGGACTAATCATGTGCTCGGGGTCATATGTGAATGAGGGGCAAGACATAAGCCTAAGTTTGCTGTTTCAAAGTCTGAATCTATAGCATCAGTTGTTTAATCATGTATTACTCACTGTCTAAAGCTTTAATATTTCAAACCAGCTGCTATCATAACCGTGCATAAACATGAAGCATCATCTACTGACATTTTAAACTTGCTTTCATATGATACAAAAGAACCCCAGAGGAGTCTCTAAGCCTTCATTTGTTTCTTTAATATATTCCAATGTCTCAATATTTTCCTTTTTCAGACTTTTACAATTACATTTTATCTGCACACTAAATGGTTATTTATGTGTGCAAGTTCTTTGGAGAGTACCAAGGAAGATCAGAGAGGATCTGAGCACAAATATTGCATTGCTATCTTTTTATATAAAAATCCTTGTACCCAATTATAAGCTTCTAGAGGCTCATATTTATAGAGTGGAGTTCCATTGGATATGGCCATTCCTCTGTGTTCCATGTTTTAATGTCACTATAATGGGGTAGCTTAATCATTAGCCTAAAATACAATGAGTAACAGCTAAGATCTTTTCACCCCACTGCAAAGATATACATTAGACAGATTTGTAACAATCAAGAAAATAAACACAAGGCCAACGTATAGAATACCTAAATAAAGTAATGTTTTGCCCACTTGAATGCATAATAGTTCAGGAGTAAATATGAAGCAGTTTTTATTACCTTGCTCAAATGGACAGCGTGCAGGATCCTCACCAAAATACTGGGCAAGTGAGTCAGCATTTCGCCCCTGACATCATAAAATTGTTAAAAAGAAAATTTCATAAACTTAATGACATGATTGGTTATCCGTCCAGAGAAAAAAAAGGCTCACCACTTCTGAATATAATGAGGTAAGCGATCTCACATCTGCTTCAGCCGTATGAAGAAAATCTTTCAAAACCTATTACATAATAAGGATTTTATAAATTCATTTTCTTCAAAAGGTATAATAAAGTATATTGCTAAAAACCAAAAAGTATTCCAGTCTTGAACAGTTGATTAGCATGCAATGATTATAGCAGTGCAATCCTAAAATCTGGCATTTGAAATGAAATTTGTATCTGTATGTAACAAGGTCAAAGTTAGGAAGAGAAAAATGAAAAGATCAAACAAGATTCCATAAGTCTGACCCTGCATTCAGTCCTACCCCAACAAAGTCAAAGAAGCCAGATATATTTCTGTGTCCATTGTATAACTAGAAATATCTACAAATTATTCTAGGCTTGTCCTATGAAGCTAAGTTGCCAGTTCTGGTATGTGGTTCAGGTATGCTGGTAGAGCAAAAAAGAAACCTCGGGAATGGTATGGCTGGGTCCTCTATATATATATAATTAAAATTATAAAATCAATGATATTCATAATTGTCAATAATCAAAATAAATTTATTTATTTTTTTGATAAAAGGCATATAAGCCTATATTTATACTAATATATATAATAAAAGAGTACATTATCAGATTGATTTTTCTATGCGCATCCTGCTCAAAAGTCTTATAAATATCTGCAAGCAAATCTAGATGTCTGAAAATATTGCAGATATTACAGAACAGCCAAAATGAGGAAGATTCATGACTAGTATTGCTAGACTATTGTGAATTTGTGCAAAAAACTTCTCCTTCCCATGCTTGAACGACCACCTTCATGGCTGATACTGACTTGGCAAAACTCCATCTTCATCAAAATAATTAAATACCTTATAATTTGCAAAAAAGAAGACTCATAAATTCATCATTTAGTGACTTTTCAAATGTCAATACACAATGAAAATTACAATAAATATTCAATAATCTTCATACTAGTCTTCATTGAAAGCATCAAAGTCAACATTTGGTTCAATTTCATTTGAATCACAATGAGTTAAATGTCACTCCACTCAGCCATATGCTCATATGTGTGTTTTTCTACCTTTTCATACATGTCTACCAAAGAATTTTATCAAACACTCCACTCCCTTGCTGCAGGGCTGGAAGGTGTGTCAGCCTCTTTCATCCCTTAATCCACCTTGGAGGCAGTGGCCGCCCTCCTTGGATCAAGCCTAAGAGCACCCACAAGCCCCATCCTAATGCAGGCTTAACCCCTAAGTGGGTGTATGTGCAGTTTGATAAGGGCGGCTAAGACTGCTATCCCTTCCACTCAAGCCCGGAGCACACATATGGCTCCTAGTCCACAAGGCTTGTCCCCATGGTGGCATACTTGATGGTCGGGTATGTCGGGCCTTCACCTCTCGTGAACGTGAAAGGTTGATCGGCCTTCCTGTTTTGCAATCATTCCTCTAAATTCAAAATAGATTGTTATAGAACCTATTATCCATATTCATAATAAAGGAAGAATCATGATTACTTATAAGCTAAGTAGCCGAATCGTGGCTCCCAGGGCATCGTTTCAGAACCCGAAACGTTTCGGAAACGGATTCGGAATCGAATCGTGGTGGAATCGTCTAGGAATCGGATTTGGGCCTGTGGGTTCGATTCTGAAATACGTGGACGTTTCCAAGTGATTCCGCCGGTGATTCCGCGGCTGACATGGCGTTTCAAAGACGTTTTTTGACCAATTTTCAAACTCGATTTGACCTTTTCATAAAATAAAATGCAATTTTTAGGGCGAATTTGTCACTTAAACTCGGATTTCGAGTTTCATTCATGGGTTATTATGTTTCATTTCGCATTTTATTTCACCGTTTGTTAGCTACGAAAAACGCAACCCTGCAAAAAATATGGAGAATCGAGATCATTTGCGCGACTGGGAGGAAGAAAAACGCGATCAAAGGAAGAAAAACGCGATCAGAGCAAGAAAAACACGAACAGGAGGAAGGTATACGCGGCTGGAGGAAATCGCTGCGAGAGAAAAACGCGGCCAACATAGGGTTTTCTAAATTTTATAGTTTTTCAATTTTTGATTTTCGGTTTTTTTTTTAAATCTTTTCCAATATTAAAATGTGTTGAAAAGATTAAATACTATAATCAATTACAATATTTTTTAATTTTTTAGATATTTATTATTTAATATATAAACATAAATATTTTTTATTTAAATTTTTTAATGTTTAAATCTTTCATAATTTTAAATTTTAAAAGATATATATAATTTTTACATATTTCATAATATTAATATATAATAATTTAAGTTAATATATATAATTTTTAATTTTTCAAAATATAATTTTAAATATTTCTAATTAGTAATTAGTAAATTTGTAATATAAATTAGTATATTATGTTTCAAAAATTGAAATTTGTCATGGTTTTGTTTATCATATGTACTGGTATATCATATTCTAAACTTATTTTTGTTTCTAGGTTGCATATATATATATATAAATTGAAATTTGTCATGGTTTTGTTTATCATATGTACTGGTATATCATATTCTAAACTTATTTTTGTTTATAGGTTGCATATATATATATATATATATATTTATTTTATTATATTTTTGTACGGACGTACCTGTACCCAACCCCCCAAAATTTTTTGCGTGCCTGCGTGCAGTACGTGCGATACGATTGACAGCAGCTTATAATGATCAATAATTGCTGCAAGCATCATTGTGCATGATATGATACACACACACACATATGTGTGTGTGTGTGTGTGTATATGTGTGTGTGTGTGTGTGTGTGTATTTCTTTTGTTTCCAATCTGCTTGATTGATCCCAACTGATGCCTCTTCCATTTGAAATGTTCCTCCTTGAATATCTTATTGGGGGAGAGTCACCTCCTTTCACTTCTTACCTTTGTAAGGGACATATCCCTTCAAACCCAAGTGTTGCCTCATCTTGTTACTTACATGCTTTCCCAAGTGCTGCCTTAATCTTTTTTATTAATTACATGCCTTTTGTAAAATCGCCACCCATTATGTTCTTTGTTATAATTGACCCCTTGCTATTTTATTCCTTAGCGGTGATCTCATAGGATTTATTATTGCCACAAGGTCTTACATGGGTGGGGGCATGACATAGCTTTTCATCGCTTATACCATCAGAGGGCCTCTTTCTCATATGCAAACCCATGTTCTTCTTTCATCCTTGTGTTTTTGACAAATAAACCATCACTTAATAGTCATTTTAACTTCATGTCATCAGCCAAACCAAAGTAGGCATAATGAACTCCTTCCAAGGAGTAGTAAATGACTATTTTCTCATTATGTTCCCTAATGATATTCTCAAGAGATGTTATCCATTACCATTTGACGCTTCTCCGAGACTTGGACATGCCCACACATTCAGACAGATCTTGTCATCGCATTCAATTGGGGAAGCCATCACTAGGGTATAAAAAATGCTGGTAGCAATTAAAGGAACAATCATAAAGTCTGTGCATACCACTTTTTTGTTAGTGTAAATAGAGTCACTATAAAACGAGTTAGTTGTCATCACTTTCTAGGTTGACCTATTCACATTTACTTAAGTTTAATTAGGCTATTTTAGAGTTTTGTCTCACCTCATGTGGTTGAGACATGTGATTTCACTTTGTGAGACACCTCTTGCTTACACATTTGCCACAAACTAGAACATTTGTCAAGTGAGCTAACAAGTGTCCATCATTGGAGGGGTAGTCATCCAATGTGTTCAACTTGCCTACCTTCACCACCTTGCCTATATATGCAAGGCTGCTTTGTACCTAATCAGCTCTGTGAGTAATCATTTTGGCTTATTCTCTGTACATATAACTTGTGGAAGTTCATACTGGTTTTGCTTTATGATCTTGGAAATCAACATTTTCTTCAAACCCTCAATTTGTTTTGTGTGGCTACAAGAGAGCAACAGAAAGAGTGCAAAGGGCCTTGCATAGACAATTTTTAGAAGATAAATGATGATAATTGGAGCAAAATACAGAACACACATAAAATATTGTCAAAATATCCCTAAGCTTTGCCATCCTATTGGCTAACTGCTCATTATCTATCTACAGCTAGAAGGGCAATAGTGGCTGAATTTTACCATTTTCCAACTAAAGTTCAACGCAAGGGAGGTACCAAGGATATTAAATTTTTCCATATCCCTCACCACCAGTATCAAAGAACAGTTAAATAACAAATAAGATAATGAATTTTAAATTATTATACCTACCAAATAAAGAAGGGTTTGGATGGCCCTACTCCGCCATGGAACAACAAGGCCTGGAAATTTGCTCTATACAGGAGGGCTAAGGTTCCTTCTAGGATTCTACAAATAATATTCAAAAACATTAGTTCAGACCTGTACAACTTCTACTCCACGGCTAGGAGGCCATCAAGAAACTGTCAGTTACCCCAGGCACAACATGCTTCTGCAAAGGGCATAAAACAAATGAATTTCATTGAGAAAACCACCCTACTGGACCATAAAAAGGGCCAACCACACTAGTATATCCAGGCAGATGGCTTTGATAAAGTTTAAGAAGTAAGCATGTCAGAAACAAAAGAGAAAATAAAAAAGTAATAAGTAGAAAAGTCTATACAAATCAGAAAAAGAAGCTGAATAAAAGGGCAATCAACAAGAACTGATTTCAGCAAATAAAACTAAGAATACATAGAGAAGCCTAAGAACAAAAAGGAACAAGGCATATACCAAGAGATGCCAAACCTCCTGCTCTTATTCTGCTTCACCAAAGTGTAATGGTGTAGAGAAAGAGAGACATAAAAATGGGCACCTCACACATGGGAGGGAATGTTATTATGTTACAAGGGGAGGCCATGATGATAAGAGAGAAAAAGGGCATTATTGCAAGGGTAGAAGAAGGAGGATGTCCAAGGAGGACCTATCAAGGTCAATTATGCTGCTGTTTGAGAAGAAGAGTTGGGACAAGGAAAACAAAATAATTAAAAGTGGAAGGGTCCCTTCAGCATAATCCATAAGTTAGCTGATCCATTTACAGGCTTCTAACCTGCTCTTCTTATATGACCATTGCCAATCAATTTCAATCCCAAATCTTAACAGTCAAAGGAAAATTTTCCTCAGCATTCAATGGGAGCATATATCTTTGAGAACAAGATTGATAACCTTTGTCAAACAGCTTTTGATCATTATCCATTGCCAGTCTTCATCCATCGAAATCAGAGAACCTTTACAAAGCACCCTTGCTTCCACCACATTACTAGCAGTTTCTCTAAGCTCCTCATAGTAAAGAGAATAGGCTCTCAAAGGTGGTTCCTGAAAATTCCCTGGACAACTTCTCAGACTTCCTTTCATAGCTGCATCAAGTTTAACTTGAGAATTACTGACACAGCAGGGTCCTATTTTTAATATTTTTCATTTTCCCAATTTGTTCCCACCCCCTCATCAAGCATGTTTGTCAATACTAACTCTCAATTTTCCAAGGGCATAATCTAAGGGTCTATTGCTCCATTGTTTGGAAGCAAAGATGGTCAACAACACATAGATGCTCCTAAAGTATTCCATCAATACCTTTATTGGAGAAGCTCTCTTCTACAGGAAATATTCTCCTATTTCTTTACAATATTCACCGTCACTAATGGAGAGATAAACCAGATGCCTAAGCATTTTGATTTTTAGTTTAAATGTCCTTTCTCAGATTTCACAAGGCTACCCAGGGCTAGCCCAAATCTGCCTCTTAATCTATCCCAAATGTTGCTAGCATATGGTGAGTGAACCAACAAACAGAAAATGTGTTTTTCATTATTCCTACACAGCAGGCTGTAGTTCAAAGTACCTACCTTAAAGCCTCTCTCCTCACTTAGTTTGATTGGATTAGAATTTTATCTAGAGCTGCTAACTAGAGATCTGAGTTGTCTTTTTAGAAAAGTCCATTCTTGTTCCAAACAACCTGCATTGGAATTTCTTTGTTGAAGTCCTCCATCAGAATAGCTACATTATACACCTCAATGAACTTATACTCCCTCAATTTGATCCAATCCACACTAATCCATCCAGAGTAGTTAAAAAATGAAAGGGATGGAGCACCCTTTCCAATTTAACTGTAGCTTCTTTCAGAATTTCTAGAAGACTTCCATTGCACTCTTGCCATATAGAATTGGCCGCCTTTAATTAATTGGTGTCCATCTCACAAACCCCCAATCTACACAATAATTTGAGTTCCTTGAGTTCTCTCTGGCTTGATAATGGTGGGTCTGATCCAAGCATCTTTCCAGAATGATACTTCATCACCTGTCCTGACATCCCATCTCAGCAGTGGTTTTAGGACTTTGAAGGATTCTAACATCAAGTTCCAACATAAGAGCCCTTGTCGTGGTTCCTAAAAGTAAATAATCTCTAAGGACTATGTACAATATTATTTCACAGCCTGCTCCATAAGGCATTTTCGAATTTTCCTCAAAGTATACTTTCCAAGCCAGCTTGGCTCCAAGAGTCAGGATCCATTTTTTATTTAACCTGATTCCTTGGCCTCTCCAATCTTCTGGGAGGCACAAACTATCCCATTTTTTACCAATGGGATTTGTTGCTTATCCATAGATCCATTCTAGAGGATTTTTGGGGGATTCCCTGATTGTTGAACTTGAGACCACATCAATTGACACCATGTATACTGCCATTGACTAGAGATTGAATTTGATCAATTGAATTCTTTCTACAACATATTAGACATTTTGTTTTCCAACCTGCAAGCTTCTTTGTTATTCTATCAATCAAGTCATCGCACAATTGAGGTGAGTTCAAGAGACTGAAAGATACATACAGGGAAACTTCCCAATCCAATACCCTGCAGATGGCAATTTGTAGATTCTATTTGCATTTCAAAAGAAAAAAAATCCTTTTATCGTACTGATTTCTTGTTTTGACTTTTGATGTATTTTCCTACACCTGTATGACCCCTTTCATTTGTCAGACTTCATGAACATGGGCTTCTCTACTTAGCAAGATTCATCAACATATTGTAGGTGGAAATCTGCTGCAAACGATTTGCCATTGCAACTCCTTTTTGACTCCCAATGGCTTTCAAGGCACATAGAGACTTACCCAAAGCTTCAACAACTAATCAAGGGGAATGGGACTCCCCTGCCTCAAACCTTAGGATGTGTTAAATAAACTGCAAGTTCAATATTTATGAGGACAGAATTTTGAGGTGCAGAAACATACACTGACCCACTTTCTTTAGCCTTGGAAAAGACAATTTTGAGTTTTCTCCTAGATGCATTCTAGAAAGGGCTACTTGATCCAAGCATAAGTTTTGTTCATATCCAATTTTATCATCATGGCTCCTTTTTCTGATTTAATTATGTTGATCAGTTCAAGAGACATAATAACTCCATCCCAGATTTCCTTGCCCTTTACAAAGACGCTTTGCTCTTTAGAAATTAATTCCGGAAGTAGTTTCATCCTATTTTGCATGGCGTTATATATTATATTCCATGGGAATATTAATCTGTATGAATCAAAGTATTCAGCATTCTCAGTTCTTGAGATTAAAGCAATGAATATGTTTAATTCCTTCAGTACCAATCTGAAGGTAGATTTCTAAACTAATTCCACAGCATCTTTCCCTACAATATCACAGAATTCCTGAAAGAAAGTAGAGAGAAACCCATTTGAGTGAAGGGATTTATACCTTTGAAAAGAGCAAACAGTCTAATTAACATCATCTTACACTTGGGCAGTTAAGACTATTATCTACGTTAGATAGAACATTTAGCATTATTCTCAGAATCCACTTCATTACTACCACTCTCTCTAATGTGCCCTAAGAGAGAAGAGCTTAAAAGTAATCAACATATGCTCAGGCACCTCTGAATCTTCTTCACCTGGGGATCATTATCATAGTTATCTTGTTGAAGTTTATAACTTTATTCTAGTGTTAGTCGATCTGTGAAAGAAAACTGTGTTCCAATCTTCATTTTGAGCCACCTTAACCTTTCTTTCTGCTTCCGACAGATTTCTTCCTCTAGAAGACTTCTATTTAGTTCCTTATTGAACATTTCTTCTCTCTAATTTTTGTTAATACTTAATAGGTCTTGAGTCTGGATGAACCTCTGTGCCTCTATTTGCTTTTGGATTTTATCTTTCCTACTATTGATACGGCCAAATTTCTTCTTGTTCCATTTCTTCAGTTTGGAATTAATGAATTTCAGTTTTTGAGCTGTCTTGAAACATCTTCAAACCTAAAAATCCTATATTCCATAATCCAATGTTTTGTCTCTCAGGAACTCATGTTTTCACCACATGAACTCAAAATTTTGAAAGGCCTCCTACTTGATCTAACTTCATCCATAGTAAGCAACAAAGTTGGACAATCTTCAGAACCTGCAAATTGTAGGATTTTAGATCCTATTTATCATCCTGAATGAAATGATTACTTATTAGAAATCTGTCAAGTGCTCAGCCAAAGAATTAGTTCCTCAGTATTCTATTTGGCTGTTTACATTTCCAATCTTTATGCTGCACATCAAAGAGATTTTGATCATCAACAAATTGCCAATCTCTAGTGCGAATTGTCATATCAGAGAAGATCATTTGCATTTTTTAATAGGAGATACAAGAACATTAAAATCCAGCCCCTCCCACTCAACAATCCATTGCCCATTCGCATAGATATTCTTGAATGATTTGAAATACCTAACAAATGTGCCTTCCATGCAAGAGGATGGCCCAAAGATATTTGTCAGCATAGATATTTTATCATTGTGCAGGTCATCAAAGCATTGTTGCCAACGTGAACAAGCATCCATTCACAACCCTGAGCAAGTTGTTGGGTTCTAGCCACAGCCAAACCATGGGAAGCACCACTAAAGTCTATTGTTACAAATTCTCCAACTTCCATAATTTCACTAAAATTTGTTTGATTCAAGATAAATTTATTCTAAATGGATGAGATCTGGTTTCTTATCAATAATTACCTCCCTAGAATTGAGATCCCTCACATTCCCAGAAATGAGAATCATGAGGACAACCTCTACGTGTCATGTCTATCTCCAACAATACTTCCAATTGGCCTCTTTCATGGGCTCCATATCAATGACATGTCTCTTGGTCCTCAACTCAATCTCCAATTCTTTTATGACATCTTTGTCTCCTGAACTCTCGTAGTATATCTGAAATCTATTTCTGAGTGCTATTTACAATATTTATTTGGTGTTTCAGTATTTCTGGAATTTGATTCTACTAGATTGGGGAGCTTCAGTAACAAAGTTTGAGACTCTTAGTTTTTGCAATCCAGACTATCTTAGAATCTCTTTAGTTGTGAATGTGAAATCTTCCATAATTCTGAAATTTGGTTGAGGGGGTCTACTAACTTTTCTTTTGCTGGACTGGACAGCTTTAGTTCCTAAGTTTGAGACTATTAACTTTTCCAATCCAAACTAGCTTAGGAGCTCTTCAAGTTGTGAACGTAAAATATCATCAAAAGCCCAAGACTATATCACTCTCTTTCTTTATGTTGTCTCCCCTTTGTAGGGAGTTTTTGGATCAATGTACTGAGATTATAGTCTTCCAACATTGTATCAATAATAATTTCTGATATCAAACCCTGGCCTTGAATGTTAGGAAGAAAGAGGGAACAATCTACTTCTAGAACCCTTATTTCTTCATGTTCATCCTCCAAGTGGATCCCTTCCTCTTCTTCGTCTAAGGCAGCAAATTTATTATTGGAGTTGAGAGGGAGATTCTTGGTAACCAAACCTGTTTTAGACATTCTTTGAGGGAAATTTTGTGGGGCCTGGAAGTTTTCTATATCAATTTTAGGGTTAAAAAATTTCACCATTTCTGAGCACTCTCTAATGACGTGCCCATTAGAGTGACAGGATCTGCCATTTAAAGGGATATTAATAATTATAATAGTAAGTATCCAGTTCCTTTCCTTTGTCTCCAATTAAGGATTGGAAATCTCGGGAGGAGTTTAGTCAGATAAATGCTAGTATAGATTCTTGCATATATAAACAATAAACCCAGTTTGTTTGTTTTTTTCTGAGAAGATGTAATCCTCCAGACTGTTTCCAATTTGCCTAAAAAAGTCCTCATTCCAGAGTTCTTCCAGAAAAACCATAAGCTCCAATCCAAACTGGAAGTCTAGGTAGAAATTCCTTGTTGGGGTCAAAACCTTCATCCCAAGCTTACAAATACATGCCTGTCCTCACATAAACCATGGGCCACCACAAAATATTTCTTAGCAGAATTGAGAATCATCATAACAAATTTGAGGAGCAATCTTACCTTTCTTGCAAAATCAATCTTCCAATAATGCACCAGACACCTCTCCAGATCTGTTTGTTTGGCCAAAACCAGTAAATTTTGAAGATTAGGTTTATCTCCTTCATGTTTTTGTCTATAGTTCCAAGTCATCATCCTTTAGGTCAATGATCAAAACATCATCTGAAACAAGGATGATCAATTTAGAGCAGCTTGGGTGAATTCTTTTCTCTTGACCTCCACTTTCCTGCCTTTATGCCTCTAGTTTCTCCACCTAATATCTCCTACATTGCCTTCTTGCTACACCTCCAAGGCTAAAATCACTATCCATATTTGAGAGATGTTATTTGTTGCAACCTAAAAGATTATCATCCATGATTTAATTACATCTACCATGATTTCATTAAATTTTTCTTGTTGCTCCTCTAGTTCTCAGTGATAACCATTGCTAAAAAACTAAGCTGCCTATTCTATGCATAGGGGCCTTGGATATCGATCCAATCTGCACCTGGTTTGGGATCCAATTCAGTTCAGCCAAGGAATTGTCCAATGGGTGGATTTTCATCTGTGGCTCCACCATGAACAAACTTCAGTGAACCCACATTGAACCCATCAGAATCCCAAAGAACCTGCATCAATTAGGGCATTTTTTCTCCAAAGTGTTTGTTTTACCATTCCTACACATGTGCAAGAGTTTATTTGCCGCCAAGGAGATCTTAGAGGAAGAAATCTGCAGAATAGTTAAGGTTTTCTATTTTTTTGCATTTTTGTTTTACAAATGAAATCTCTTGTTTTGTTTCCATTCTTTTATGAAGCTTTGATGCCCTGTCTAGGAATGTCACACAAATGGATTTTCACTTGACTGTATGAGCTTGAATACTTGACACCACACTTATTGCAAATCCAATCATAACTCCTAACACTTGGAACCAGTTGTACCATTTCAACATACTTCCAAAGGGGAGAATATGTTTTGAAGTGGGGTCATCCCACAGAACTAAAATTGGCTACCATTGTAATCCCTATGGTAGCACGTTTGATAAACATATTCAAAACAAAAGAGGATCACTGAGATAAAATGAGTAGAGGGATTCTAAAAATTAATAATGATATGACGTGGTAAGTACAGCTTGAAGTTG
>VDFB02262679.1:29115-92376 GCA_007258455.2 Sequoia sempervirens | reverse complement strand
CTAATGCACCATTTTCCATACTAGGAATAGGATCTCTTAAGATCCCAAGGTCCACAATGAAAGTGCTATCACAGGAAGCCATGAGTCTAGAACTTCATCTCACTAAAGTATTATCAATGGGGCACTAAACACTCAGACAAGTACCACAAAAGATGGGGTGAATGTAAATGCAATGTAATTTAGGAGTGAAAAATCTAAATAATAGGAATTTTGCAAACTGAAATAGAGAACAGATATGCAGTACATGCCCAAAAAAAGACTGAAAGTGTTGTTTAAAATGTGCAAGGACTGATTTGCCTAGGGTGGTGAATGAGTCCTAGAAGTATAATATTTTTTTTCTATTTATTAGAAAATTTAAAGTGATTTTAATGCTTTATAGATGCCAATTAAGGATGCAAATGCAGATTTTTAGTTTTTCAATGATATGATATGCAAAAATGAAGTCTAAATGAGTCTTTCATTAATGTAATTCTAAGAAACCCCAAGATGCAAAAACAAAACAATACCCTAATTGAATGTTGAGGCAAATGTAATCTAGGATGCAAGATGTAAATGAAATCATAAAGAAAGAGTGTTCAATATGCAGGTTCACCAAAATGAACCATAGATTTTTGGGTATGGGATTTATAGGCTACTCTTGCACTCTTAGCATGTTTCACTTAAAAGGAGAGAGATAAAACCCACATAAAATCTAGGTGGTTCACTCAAATTAGGAAATGTATGATGCTATTTAGACTATATGAGATTATCTAAATGCAGTTATATGAACTAATTGACTGATTATGAATGAAAAACCTAAGATGTATGCCATGTTTGAAAATACAATGTGATATACAAACATAAACTAAAGTATGAACAAGTGCAAAACAAAAATGAAGAAGGTTGAATCAAAGTGCACCTGAGCATAGAATGAAGAATCTAGAGTGTCCTGAATGATGGCAGAAATCACTGGAAATGAATAGTGGGACTCATTCACCATTGATGGTGAATCAATCCTGCTTCTGATGAAAACTTCTGAAAATAGGTTTCTGAGTGTCAAGATCCAGAATATGACAAAATTTTGATTTCCAGCCTTAAGGTGGGACTCATTTGCCACTAATGGTGAATCAGTCCTCTCCCAAAATTTTGTGAAATTAGGGACCAATTCTATAGCACAAGATTTGAGGTTGTCTGCTTGTCAGGTTGATGAAGTCAAATCTGTAGAAAATGGACTGTAGGTTGTCTCCAAGCTTGAAATAGGGTTGATTTGACTTGAAAAACTTTTTTGACTTCTTGACCACCTTTCAACACCTAATTGCTTGATAAATCTGCACACACAAATCTACAAACACACATGCAAAAGGGGAAAAATGGTTAAGGGTTAGGTTATAGGCAGGGAAAAATTTAGTAGTGAATCTTCACCAATTGGCGAATATTTAAAATCAAGACCTCCAAAAATGGTGAATAGTACAAGCTAAAAAAGATGTAGAATCGCCAAGTTTTTACAAAAAAATAATTTTGTCTCGATTAATTTGCCTATGTAAATGATGCGTCATTGGAACTGAATCAACTGATTCGCTAGTAGTTTATACTATAATTACAAATATTAATTAAATTTTCCAGTAATATTATATTACTACCATTAATTTCGGGGCAATATTGCCAAAATAATAAATTACCATTTAATTAAATTAGGGATATTTTAGCCTTGAATAGGGCTTTAATTTATTACCATCAAATCATCGAGATTATCATTTTAATCAGATGGTTGCAAGTTGATTTCACACCCTAATACGCACGTGCCTTTTAAAAGGCTTGTTGAGGCCCGAAAATTGTTTTGGTCCACATGATTAAAAAGATAATCAATGGTCTTCTGGAAGTTTGAAACTGAGTGAAAGTGTGTTGGTTGAGGGATCGTTGACTTCTCTAATCTTGGAACCTTGTTGCGGTGTTCAAAAGTTTCTTAACTTCTCGACTAGTCAATCTTCTTTGTTGTCACAGTGTCTTGGAGTTTCCTTACCTCCGATTGGAGGTTGTGAATTTTGTGGTTTCTCTAATTGGACGACAAGCCGATGGATGGTGGGACTAGTCTTCATGGATGGTGACGATCGCATACGGCAGTGACTTGGATGCCGACTTAGAGGTTGGGAGTTAAATATTTAAGTCTTTTTCAAGAGACTTGTGGCGAATATTGTAGATTCCCATCTTGATTCTCTGGAATAACACAAGTGGTGTATGTGTGTCTTGGTGGAGACCACAAGGAATGACTGATAGTTTGGTGTGATAGTCAAAGGTGATGGACGAGTGATGTGTCAACACATGGCACAATTTCATTTGTTGATTTTACATCATTATTGTAAATTAACAATCATTAGAAAATTTTAAAAGGAGAGATTCACCATTGTAATTAATATTTTTAGTGATTATTCACTAGGATTTGCCACTGTGATTATTATTTTTACCAATTATTCATTAAGATTCGCCAAGATTTTATAATTTTTTTTAATAATGAGCATAGATTTGCTAGGAAAATTAAAAAAAAATTCAAATAAAGGGAAAGATTCTCCAGGATTCTACACCTTCGCTAATGGGGGGGTTTCTTAAAGTTATCCCTAGTTATAGGGATTTTCCTTTGTCAAATCCTACTTTGGAAATCAAACCCTTACTGAAGAAATGGAATGAAATAAGCAAGGAATGATGAATAAACAACATGCAAATGTCCTCAACTCACCACAACCTTGTTGATGAAGTCTGAAGATATGTCAATGGCTGCTCCAAGATACTTGATTGATTCTTGATTGAATGAGGCAAAGTGCTCAAATGCTAATGAGTGAATGAATTCTTGAATGGATTAGGAGATGTAAAATGAGGAGGAAAACACTTATTTATACACTCTTTTTCCTTATTAACCCAATGATACCTCATCACAGGCTGACATAAGGTAAATTTGAATAAAAACCAAAAATAAAATTTGAAATATTTTGAATTTGGAGGCAAGAGGGACTCATTCGCCACCCATGGCGAATGGGTTCCACCTTGGGCTTGTAAGTGAGTGTTTGCAATTAAGTCACATTTAATGTTGTTTTTCAGTTTTACATTCAAAAATACACTTAGTTAAGCCTTATAAGGGTAGAAAGGGGTCAAATAAAGCATAAGAAAGGTGTAAATAGTGAAACTAAGCCTATAAAAGTGTGAAATCTGATACAAGACTTTACAACACTTCAAAATAGGACTTGATAAGTGATGAAAAGATGATTTTCAGGTGAATTTTAATGAATAGAGTCTAGAAGAGTGTAGAATTTTTTTACAACACTTCACAACACCTTCACAAGATGCCATTATTTTGAATTTTAAGGACCTAATGTGAATGTTCAAGTCACATTACATCAATAAATCAAAATAAAATGGACCAAGAAACATGAAGAAAGGATTAAAATACCATGAAAATGTCAAGGGGCCATTTCTCTATGGCACAACCACCAATTCATTTGATTCATCCATCAAGAAATTGGATTTTGACTCTTCCACGACCAACAATTTAAAAATATGAATCACTTGCCAGGTACACCTTTCCATCACCATACCTTTCATACTTAGTGAACCAATCTCTATGAGATGTCATGTGAAAGGACACACCTGAGTCAATCAACCAAACATCATCTGATGCCTAAGTCGCCAAGGAAACAATGAAGGCATTTGCATCACTCTGAGAAGAGTCATTGTCTGAAGAGTTCTTCTTTTTATCCTCTTTACAATCCTTCCAGATATGACCAGTCTTCCGACAATTCCAACATTTCATTGTGGGCTTCTTGCCAAGAGATTTTGATCTCTCTTCATATTTGGATTTAGACTTATTTTCTTTCTTCTTTCCTCTCTCCTTTGATCTACCCCAAACAATAAGGGCCTCCTTAGCCATTTCAGAAGACTTCATCCACATTTCCTCTAATAGCAATGAGCAACCACATCTTCCACCTTAAAGGTGGTTTATGTACTTCCAATAGCCATTACCAAATGATCCCATGTGTTAGGTAATGAGCATAAAAAAAGCATACAATGATCCTCCTCTATCTTCACACCCACAGAGGCCAACTAAGCAATAATCATATTAAATGAATTCAGATGGCCTGCTATAGATGCACCTTCCTCCATCTTGAAGGAGTATAACTTCTTCCTCATAAATAACTTATTCACCAGAGACTTCCGCTGATAAATTTCACCAAGTTTCTTCCATAATGAAGATGCAGTCTTCTCCTCATGGACATTTAGGAGAACATAATCTTCCAAACAAAGCCTTATCACTCCTATGGCCTTCCTATCTATGAGGTCCCAATCTTATTGCTTCATTCCTTTGGGAATAGTTCCAAGCACAACAATCTAGAGGTCTCTATCCACCAACATGTCTTCCATTTTTTGTTTCCACAACTCAAAATTATCGCCATTGAACTTTTCAATTTCTACTCTTCCTGATGTGCTTGCCATCTCAAACTATAAACAAGTTAATTAGTTTTCCCCACAAGACTCCCATTGAACTGAATTAGCACAAAATCTATCCCTACTCACAAGGATAACACAATTGGCTAGGTGTTGATACCACTTGTAAGGAAAACCCAATGCAAAAAAACCTTCCTAATGAAAAATTCTCAGGGAAGAAGTGCAGAAAAAACTAAACTGAGTTACACAATATTAAGAAAACACATTAACATAGTATATTGATCAGACAACACACACAAAATTAAACACCATATTTACATGGGAAAACCCTTACAAGAGAAAAACCCACACACCAAATAAAGCCACTTTGTATTATAGTAAATAGATTACATACAGAGTTACAAACTTCAATCTTAGGTGTTAACTCATAGCAACAATACAATCCCTTGATCGACCTCACACATTGATTCTAGTTCTCCTCTCTCACACTGTTACAATGCTCGTAAGGCATACAATGTAGAACCACTCAACCACCCTCTTCATAGAGTTGCATGCCATTTAATTAGGATACGGAGGATTTGAATATGCATTCAATGCATCCTATTGTCCATCCGATCTGATTTGATCTTGATCACCTTTGCAATCTGTGTCCTCATGATTTGTAATCTGTGTCATCATCATGAAGATCAAATATTCATTTAATTTGATTTTTGGAGTAGTTGTTTAATTAATTCTTCCTCAAATTTTAGTTACCAGGTGAGCTACCTATTTTCACACTAATGACTGCCACAAAATTCACAAGGAAACATATATTATATTCTATTATGTGTCTCTGTAGTGAGTAGTCATTTATTGGTTGCACATAAGGAGAGACAAAACTATTGGACACTATTGAAGAAAATGAAAAAAAATGGCATGCTTGAAATCATTTCCAAGGAATGACAAAAGTCTAAATACAAGCATTGTCACATGCAGATTAGTAATATCACATAAAACACACACAAAGGGATGTATACACCTTAGGGTTAGTATATATTTATGGATACATGTAATCATGGAATGAGGATGGATTGTGATCATTCCCCAATACATGTTGAATTATGGACACATAAGAAACAAACAAGAAAACAACAAATTTTTAGATAAAAAAATCTATATATATATATATATCCATCATCAAAACATAATTAAAATAAAATAAGACAAAAAAAAAAAAAAAATCCACACACCAAATAAAGCCACTTTGTATTACAGTAAATAGATTACATACAGAGTTACAGACTTCACTCTCATGTGTTAACTTACGGTAGCAATACAATCCCTTGATTGACCTCACACACGAATTCCAGTTCTCTTCTCTCACACTATTATAATGCTCATAAAGAATACAATGTAGAACCACCCAACCACTCTCTTCATAGAGCCGCACGCCATTTAATTAGGATACAGAGGATTTGAATATGCATTCAATGCATCCTACTATCCATATGATCTGATTTAATCTCGATCACCTTTGCAAACTGTGCCATTGTCATGAAGATCAAATCTTCATTTAATTTGATTGTTGGAGTAGTTTAATTAATTCTTCCTCCATTTTTGGTTACCAAGCGAGCTACCCATGTTTACACTGACGACAACCACAAAATTCACAAGGAAACATATATTATATTATGTGTCTCTGTAGTGAGTAGTCATTGATTGGTTGCACACAAGGAGAGAGAAAACTATTGGACACTATTGAAGAAAATGAAAAACATGGAATGATTAAAATCATGTCCAAGGAATGGCATAAGTATAAATAGAAGAATTGTCACATGTAGATTAGTAATATCACATAAAACACACACAAAGGGATATATACACCTTGGGGTTAATATATATTTATGGATACATGTAATCATGGACTAAGGATGGATTGTGATCATTTTGCAAGACATGTTGAATTATGAACACATAAGAAACAAACAAACAACAACAAATTTTTAGATAAAAAATCTATATATCTATATATATATATCCATCATCAAAATATAATTGGCCATGTGCAGGATCATCATGGGAAAAATAGGCCCTTGGGTGGCAAAAAATTCAAAAAAAATCAAAGTTAGGAAACTTGATGTAAAAATTTGAATAAGATATCTATATTATTCAAAAAATATGTAAGAATAGAATTTGTAGCAAATTGAATTTAATTTATAAATGACTAGGTTTATTTTAAAAGAAAAAACCTATTTGGTGAAAATTTGAAATTTCAATGCAGTAGTACTTAAATTTCAGGGAAAAAATAAGTAGGTGTTTGTCTCACCACCCTAACCACAACAAAATGATAACATTTTTTTATAATATTTTTATATATAAGTAGAGGACTCATGTTCGGATGTGATGCATATTTGTTTGTAATTTTTTTCCAAGTAAATAATTAATTATGAATTTTTTATTACAAATTTTAAAAAATATAAAAACTTGTATGTCTAACCACCTTAACTTGGTAAAAACTTCATGAAATTCAATTATTATTTTTTTAATCCTATAGTAGGTGAAGTATAGAATGTGATGCATGTTTCAGATTCAAAAAATGTGATACCATTTGAAAGCTATAGATGTTTTTCAATTAGCCTATCAATCAGGACTTTAGTCGTAATTCAAATAGAAAATGAATAATAATCATTTATTAAATTCATTTAAGTAAAGAATAATTTATATTGGTGGAAAGTTGAGAATCTCCTTTAAAAACCCTTTTCGTTTAATCAATTTTTGGTTAAAAAAAAGTCGTCAGCCACATACCCTACACATACCCATCATATCGCCACTTTTTGGCCCATCATGATCTTGCACATACCCAATTAAAATAAAAATATATTTATGATAAATTTAAGAACTAATATTTTTGTCTCTAGTCAAATCAAATCATTGTCCATTTCAACGTTAATATAGGATCCTCGTGTCCCGCTCCTTTCGCTGATCACGTGTTTTTTTTGTTTATATTTATTATTACTTCATTTCCTCTGAGATACCCATCGATTGTACCAACAATGAAATTTTAAAAGCTACAAATTGATTTAGTCCAATGACATTACCTATTTGAGTCACACTAATGCAATTGGGCTATCTTTCTACCACAAATAATGTAATGAGCTGAAATGGATAATATCAAGATTATTTTTAAATTCAATGGACAACATCAACATGTGTAGGTAGGTATCAAGTTGCAGATATATTCACCAAACCCTTCACTAAGAGCAAGTATGTTCATATTCGTTCTTTTTTGGGGGTGAGGCACATCTCTTTTGGGGGTCACTTACACCTTCTTTATTCATCCTCTCATGGGTAGGAGTTTTTTTCCAATTGGGTTTTTTCATTCTTTATCATTGAGAGGTTATTATGTACATGGGTACCTCATCAGACCTCATAGCCAGGACCCATATTTTCATCTTTACATTGCATAATTCTCCCTAAGTTGCACTTAAGGGGGGCTGTTAGTGTGAAAGGGGCACTTTATCTAACTAGTTCATTCTTAGCTAGTTCTCCACTAAAGTCCTCTTCACACTAGCTTACCTTTACATAGGGCTAAGGTGGTTGAGACTTTAATGACATGAGTTGTCACACCTCATAGGATGCCAACACTTGTCATAATATGGTTGCATCCATGTCTTCCCTTGGCCTTCAAGATCTATAGAAGAAAACTCACCATCATTATCTATCCTTAAGCATTTTTCTTTTCCTTCCAGTCTAATTTTCTACCAAGTTTTTAAATTCTTTAAACTAACTGAACACTTCTGATTTAATTTTAAGAAAGTACACAAATACTCTTCTCAAATAATCATCAATAAAAGAAACATAATATTTAGAGTTAAATAATGAAGGAACATTTATTGGACCAAACACATCAGAGCGAACATAATCCAGTATACTAGAAGATCTACTAGAATAAAATGAAACATGATGTTTCTTTCCATAGATGCAATGTTTGCAGAAAACAAACTCAAGGTCACAATCAATAAGCCCTTCTACTAGATTTTTATTTTTCAAGGATTTTAAGACCCTTTCTCCTATGTGGTCGAGTCTATGACGCCATAGCATGGTTTTCTCTGTTGGGAGTTTCACCTCCAAGGAGTTTATACTTAGAGGATCTTCCTTCTCCTCTTTACGAGTAGCCTTGTTTGAATTTATAGAGACATCATTACATTAAATAGCACATGCATCTAGCTTGTATAGAGTGCCAATACAAACACCCTTGGCTAGCACCATTGAGCCTCTAGTCATTTTTCAACCCCCACTCGAGGAAGAAACTTGTATTCCAACATCATTTAGCTTTATTAAAATAGAACAAGTTACTTGCCAAACCTGGTATGTGTAGTACACCATCAATTCCTTTGATTCTTCCATTAGGGAATTGGATTCTAACTTTTCCATGACCAACAATTTCAAGAGATGAATCAATTTCCAGGTACACCTTTCCACCAGCATACTTTTCATACTTAGTGAACCAATCTTTGTGAGATGTCATGTGAAAGGATGCACTTGAGTCAATCAACCATACATCATATGATGCCTACATCGCCAAGGCAGAAATGAAGGCATCTGCATCACTATGAGAAGAGTCATTATCTGAAAATTTCCTCTTCTTCTTTTTCTCCTCTTTACAATCCTTCCAGATATGACCAGTCTACCCATAATTCCAGCATTTCACCTTGGACTTCTTGCCAGGAGACTTTGATTTCCCTTCAGATTTGCATTTAGACTTCTTATCTTTCTTCTTACCTCTCTCCTTTGATCTACCCTAAAAGACAAGGGCCTCATTGGCCATTTTAGAAGACTTCCTTTGCATTTCTTCTGATAGCAGTGAAGCAACCACATCTTCCATCTTAAAGGTGGTTGTTGTACTTTCAATAGCCATTACCAAATGATCCCATGTGTTAGGTAAGGAGCATAACAAAAGCATATAGCAATCCTACTCCTCTATCTTCACACCCACAAAGGCCAACTAAGGAACAATAATATTAAATGAATTCAAATGGTTTGCTATAGGTGCACCTTCCTCCATATTCAAGAACTATAACTTCTTCCTCAGGAATAACTTATTCACTAGAGGCTTCCCCTGATAAATGTGACCAAGTTTCTTCCATAATGAAGATGCAGTCTTCTCACGGATGTTTAGGAGAACAAAATCTTCCAGGAAAAGCCTTATCACTCCTCTGACATTCCTATCTATGAGGTCCCAATCCTCTTGCTTCATTCCTTGGGGCATAGTTCTAGAAACAACAATCCAGAGGTCTCTATTCACCAACAGGTCTTCCATTTTGAGTTTCCACAACTCAAAATTTCCTTCATTGAACTTTTCAATTTCTACTCTTCCTGATGTGCTTACCATTTAAAAAATTCAATAATTTTTTCCCCACAAGACTCCCACTGAACTGAATTAGCACAAAAAACTAGCCCTACTCACAAGGATAACACAACTGGCTAGGCTCTAATACCACTTGTAAGGAAATCCCAATGTGGAAACACCTTCCTAATGCAATATTCTCAGGGAAGAAGTGGTGAAAAAACTAAACTGAGTTACACAATATTAATAAAACACATTAATAAAGTATATTGATCAAACAACACACACATAATTGAACACCAAATTGATGTGGGAAAACCCTTGCGGGAGAAAAATCCACACACCAAATAAAGCCACTTTGTATTACAGTAAATTGATTACACATAGAGTTAAACAAAATTCACTCTCAGGTGTTAACTCACAGTAGCAATACAATCCCTTGATTGACCTCACACTAAAAATCCAATTCTCCTCTCTCACACTATTATAATGCTTGTAAAGCATACAATGTAGAACCACTCAACCACCCCCTTCAGAGAAGTCCCACACCATTTAATTAGGATAAAGAGGATTTTGAATATGCAGTCAATGCATGCTACTGTCCATCTGATTTGATTTGATCTCAATCACCTCTGCAAATCGTGTTGCTATCATGAAGATCAAATCTTCATTTAATTTGATTGTTGGAGTAGTTATTTAATTAATTCTTCCTCCAATGTCGGTTACCAGGTGAGCTACCTACGTTCACACTGATGACTACCACACAATTCACAACAAGGATGTGAATTGCACGATCATCTAATCGATAATCGCCATCTGCTCATACATGACACCATCTATCCTTATCAACCTATCAGGTCCCACCATATTCTTCCATCGCATATTGCTCTATCACCAAGTCCCTAAACAACTAAACGACAAAACCTAATGTCAAAGGTTATGAGGTTTTAAAAACCTGTGACATCCAGACAACAAAGAGATCACTAAGTCACTAAATTATAAAACTCTAGAACTCCATGGCAAAGGTTACAAAAACTTGGAATGTCGCAACAACAAGGAGATCACTATGTCGGGATGTTATGAAACTCAAGAACCTCGCGACATAGGTTTTGAAGTTTCAACTATACACGATCTAGCGATATGTCAGAAAGTTATGAATTTCCAGAACTTTGTGACATGAGTTCCAAAGTTCAAAAATTCAACAATCCTGCGACATGAAGGCCAATCAAGGGAAAAACACCAAGCTTTAAGGGAATTTCCAAGCCAACAAGTTGAGGTACATTTTCCTACAGTTGGCACTTGGGATGGAGTAGAGGCCAAAGCTAGGGTAAAATCCTAAAGTGCTATGAGGAATGAACACTAAAATTAGGACAACTTGCACAATCAAAAGTGTCAGGTGTGTAATTTTTACCTTTAATTTTGTCATCACTTTGGTGGGTGTGTGTCACTAGGTGATAAAGCTAGACTAAAGCAATAAATAGAAATATACAAGTAGTAACTAGTATAAATATATGTACAAAAGGATATGTAGTAGAACTCTCAATCAAGAAGGCCCATGCCCCTAGTCATAAATCTACAAATGTATATTTCAGCCAATAAAATCATACAACACAAATGCATTAGAAACATAAAAATGATAAAATAAATACATTAGAAAGCATAAACATGAAAAATAAATGTGTCAAAAAGCATAAAATTACAAGACAACAAATGTTAGCAAACCATTATAATCTGACACATGCACAATATATATAAAAAGAATTATACAACACGCAAAAGGAAAGAAACTAGGAGGCACATATAAACATATGAAAAAGGAATCAAATATGTTTTTAGCATGCATGGTTTCATGTTAAAAAATAGAAAAGTACATCTTAATGTGCTTTATTGTCAAGGAAAAAGTGATATATGCCTCGCCTTAAAATAATTCAATGAATGAGAGGTATGTGATTAATTTTAAGACCTGTAGAAAATAAGAATGGGGTATGATCTATAGGAAACATATATTATATTATGTGTCTCTGTAATGAGTAGTCATTGATCAGTTGCACATAAGGAGAGACAAAACTATTGGACACTATTGAAGAAAATGAAAAACATGGCATGCTTTAAATCATGTCCAAGGAATGGAATAAGTATAAATAGAAGCATTGTCACATGTAGATTAGTAATATCACATAAAACACACACAAAGGGATGTATACACCCTGGGGTTAGTATATATTTATGGATACACGTAATCATGGAATAAGAATGGATTGTGATAATTCCACAAGACATGGTGAATTATGAACACATAAGAAACAAACAAACAAAAAAACAAATTTTTAGATAAAATATCTCTCTCTATATATATATCTATCATCAAAATATAATTAAAATAAAATAAGATAAAATAAAAATAAAAATATATTTATGATTAGTTTAACAACCAATATTTCTGTCTCTAGTCAGATCAAATCATTGTCCATTTCAACGTTAATATAGGATCCTGTTGTCTCGCTCCTTCCGCTGATCACATGTTTTTGGTGTTTATCTTTATTATTACTCCATTTCCTTTGAGCTTCCCATCTATTGTAGCGACAATGAAATTTTAAAAGCTACGAATTGATTTAGTCCAAATAATGTAATGAGCTAGAATGGATAATATCAAGATTGTTTTTAAATTCAATGGACAACATCAACATGTGTAGGTAGGTATCAAGTTGTAGATATATTCACCAAACGCTTCACTAAGAGCAAGTATGTTCATATTCGGTCTTTCTTGGGGGTGAGGCACATCTCTTTTGGGGGTCACTTACACCTTCTTCATTCATCCTCTCATTAAATAGCACATGCATCCGGCTTGTATAGAGTGCCAATACAAACACCCCTAGCTAGCACCATTGAGCCTCTAGTCATTTTTCAACGCCCACTCGAGGAAGAAACTTGCATTCCAACATCATTTAGCTTTACTAAAATAAAACAGGTTACTTGCCAAACCTGGTATGTGTAGTACACCATCAATTCCTTTGATTCTTCCATTAGGGAATTGGATTCTAACTTTTCCATGACCAACAATTTCAAGAGATGAATCAATTTCCAGGTACACCTTTCCACCAGCATACTTTTCATACTTAGTGAACCAATCTTTGTGAGATGTCATGTGAAAGGATGCACTTGAGTCAATCAACCATACATCATATGATGCCTACATCGCCAAGGCAGAAATGAAGGCATCTGCATCACTATGAGAAGAGTCATTATCTGAAAATTTCCTCTTCTTCTTTTTCTCCTCTTTACAATCCTTCCAGATATGACCGGTCTACCCATAATTCCAGCATTTCACCTTGGACTTCTTGCCAGGAGACTTTGATCTCCCTTCAGATTTGGATTTAGACTTCTTATCTTTCTTCTTACCTCTCTCCTTTGATCTACCCTAAAAGACAAGGGCCTCATTAGCCATTTTAGAAGACTTCCTTTGCATTTCTTTTGATAGCAGTGAAGCAACCACATCTTCCATCTTAAAGGTGGTTGTTGTACTTTCAATAGCCATTACCAAATGATCCCATGTGTTAGGTAAGGAGCATAACAAAAGCATATAGCGATCCTACTCCTCTATCTTCACACCCACAAAGGCCAACTGAGCAACAATAATATTAAATGAATTCAAATGGTTTGCTATAGGTGCACCTTCCTCCATATTCAAGAACTATAACTTCTTCCTCAGAAATAACTTATTCACTAGAGGCTTCCCCTGATAAATGTGACCAAGTTTCTTCCATAATGAAGATGCAGTCTTCTCACGGATGTTTAGGAGAACAAAATCTTCCAGGAAAAGCCTTATCACTCCTCTGGCATTCCTATCTATGAGGTCCCAATCCTCTTGCTTCATTCCTTGGGGCATAGTTCTAGAAACAACAATCCAGAGGTCTCTATACACAAACAGGTCTTCCATTTTGAGTTTCCACAACTCAAAATTTCCTTCATTGAACTTTTCAATTTCTACTCTTCCTGATGTGCTTACCATTTGAAAAATTCAATAATTTTTTCCCCACAAGACTCCCACTGAACTGAATTAGCACAAAAAACTAGCCCTACTCACAAGGATAACACAACTGGCTAGGCTCTAATACCACTTGTAAGGAAATCCCAATGCGGAAACACCTTCCTAATGCAATATTCTCAGGGAAGAAGTGGTGAAAAAACTAAACTGAGTTACACAATATTAAGAAAACACATTAACAAAGTATATTGATCAAACAACACACACATAATTGAACACCAAATTTATGTGGGAAAACCCTTGCGGGAGAAAAATCCACACACCAAATAAAGCCACTTTGTATTACAGTAAATTGATTACACATAGAGTTAAACAAAATTCACTCTCAGGTGTTAACTCACAGTAGCAATACAATCCCTTGATTGACCTCACACTAAAATTCCAATTCTCCTCTCTCACACTATTACAATGCTTGTAAAGCATACAATGTAGAACCACTCAACCACCCCCTTCAGAGAAGTCCCACACCATTTAATTAGGATAAAGAGGATTTTGAATATGCAGTCAATGCATCCTACTATCCATCTGATTTGATTTGATCTCAATCACCTCTGCAAATCGTGTTGCTATCATGAAGATCAAATCTTCATTTAATTTGATTGTTGGAGTAGTTATTTAATTAATTCTTCCTCCAATGTCGGTTACCAGGTGAGCTACCTACGTTCACACTGATGACTACCACACAATTCACAACAAGGATGTGAATTACACGATCATCTAATCGATAATCATCATCTGCTCATACATGACACCATCTATCCTTATCAACGTATCAGGTCCCACCATATTCTTCCATCGCATATTGCTCTATCACCAAGTCCCTAAACAACTAAACAACAAAACCTAATGTCAAAGGTTATGAGGTTTTAAAAACCTATGACATCTAGACAACAAAGACATCACTAAGTCACTAAATTATGAAACTCTAGAACTCCATGGCAAAGGTTACGAAAACTTAGAATGTTGCGACAACAAGGAGATCACTATGTCGGGATGTTATGAAACTCAAGAACCTCACGACATAGGTTTTGAAGTTTCAACTATACACGATCTAGTGATATGTCAGAAAGTTATGAATTTCTAGATCTTTGTGACATGAGTTCCAAAGTTCAAAAATTCAGCAATCCTGCGACGTGAAGGCCGATCAAGGGAAAAACACCAAGCTTTAAGGGAGTTTCCAAGCCAACAAGTTGAGGTACATTTTCCTACAGTTGGCACTTGGGATGGAGTAGAGGCCAAAGCTAGGGTAAAATCCTAAAGTGCTATGAGGAATGAACACTAAAATTAGGACAACTTGCACAATCAAAAGTGTCAAGTGTGTAATTTTTACCTTTAATTTTGTCATCACTTTGGTGGGTGTGTGTCACTAGGTGATAAAGCTAGACTAAAGCAATAAATAGAAATATACAAGTAGTAACTAGTATAAATATATGTACAAAAGGATATGTAGTAGAACTCTCAATCAAGAAGGCCCATGCCCCTAGTCATAAATCTACAAATGTATATTTCAACCAATAAAATCATACAACACAAATGCATTAGAAACATAAAAATGATAAAATAAATACATTAGAAAGCATAAACATGAAAAATAAATGTGTCAAAAAGCATAAAATTACAAGACAACAAATGTTAGCAAACCATTATAATCCGACACATGCACAATATATATAAAAAGAATTATACAACACGCAAAAGGAAAGAAACTAGGAAGTACATATAAAGATATGAAAAAGGAATCAAATATGTTTTTAGCATGCATGGTTTCATGTTAAAAAATAGAAAAGTACATCTTAATGTGCTTTATTGTCAAGGAAAAAGTGATATATGCCTCGCCTTAAAATAATTCAATGAATGAGAGGTATGTGATTAATTTTAAGACCTGTAGAAAATAACAATGGGGTATGATCTATAGGAAACATATATTATATTATGTGTCTCTGTAATGAGTAGTCATTGATCAGTTGCACATAAGGAGAGACAAAACTATTGGACACTATTGAAGAAAATGAAAAACATGGCATGCTTGAAATCATGTCCAAGGAATGGCATAAGTATAAATAGAAGCATTGTCACATGTAGATTAGTAATATCACATAAAACACACACAAAGGGATGTATACACCCTGGGGTTATTATATATTTATGGATACATGTAATCATGGAATAAGAATGGATTGTGATAATTCCGCAAGACATGTTGAATTATGAACACATAAGAAACAAACAAACAAAAAAACAAATTTTTAGATAAAATCTCTCTCTCTATATCTATATATATATATCCGTCATCAAAATCTCTCTCTTTATTTATATATCCGTCATCAAAATATAATTAAAATAAAATAAGATAAAATAAAAATAAAAATATATTTATGATTAGTTTAACAACCAATATTTCTGTCTCTAGTCAAATCAAATCATTGTTCATTTCAACGTTAATATAGGATCCTGTTTTCTCGCTCCTTCCGCTGATCGCGTGTTTTTGGTGTTTATCTTTATTATTACTCCATTTCCTTTGAGCTTCCCATCTATTGTAGCGACAATGAAATTTTAAAAGCTACGAATTGATTTAGTCCAAATAATGTAATGAGCTGGAATGGATAATATCAAGATTGTTTTTAAATTCAATGGACAACATCAACATGTGTAGGTAGGTATCTTTCCATACAAATACGTTTATGACGATATTAACGTTGAAATGCACACCGATTCATAGATAGAAATATTAGTTGTTAAATGGTAGGACAAAGTAAGCCATTCATAGAAGGTTGGAAGAGGACTCAACTTAAATAATCTATTTATTATTTGCTGAGAAAGAGAAAAATCAATAGGACCTGGGGGAGGGTACGCAATTCCCGCCTTTTTCATTGCCTGTTTTTGAGGTATAAGTTTGTATAATTTATTGTTATTAAAGTATATTTTGGTAGTTAAAAGATGTTTAATGTATATTATTATTTTATAAAGGTTATTAAAAAAAATTGTGAGAAGAATTATTTTAAGAATATTTTATTTTATATTATTAAAATATATATTAATACTATTTAATATATTTATGTGAGAGTGATGTTTTCAATATTTAATATTTTTTATATAATTAGCATGACCAATTGTATTAATTAATCTAAGTTAATTTATGCTTGATTATGTGCATTTATTTAACTAGCCTAGATTTATACATGAAAAAGAGTATTTTCATTTCCTTTTTTATGAACCCATCCCATCCTACAACATCCTAGGGTCTCACTTTAAGCTTTACCCTTTTTTTTTATAGGGTTTCCAAATCTATAACTTTCTAATAGTTGCATCTTATTTTCATATCCGATTATGGTTTGATTTGTCTTTTACATAAGTTTGGGTATCTATAGTTTTGTTTAATTACACACAAATATAAAAAAGATAGTGATTCAAAACAACACTCCTAGAAGAATTATCAAATAAAAAGAAAGGGTTCAAATAATAGACACATAATTTTCAATGCAAGTGCAACATGTATCCTCTACCTTATGATTGAATTCACTTCACAATACTTTATAATGTATATATAATATTAGTATATATGGAAGCCATGTAGATCCCTATTTCTTTCTTTTCCATAGAATCCATTCCCCCAAAAGCCTTGTCATAATTTCTTCTCTCAAATCTACAACTCCTTATCCCATTAGCCTCCCTAGCTTATATCCATTTTGTGACCTTCATTACCCTCATGAGTTCACACCACATCAAATGCCACTTTTCTATAGTTTTCCTTTCAAGGTATTATGTACCCAATTTTTAATTTATGTTAACTAGTGCTAGTTGGGTTCATGTTTTTTGTAGCTCATTCTTAGTTAGTATTAATAAAGGGATGCAAATATTTTGTAAGTCATTCCACTAGTTGTTAGAATATAGTATTTATCCCACATGCATGGGATGGAAAATGTTGTCTTTGACAAAACTCTATATATTATAGTGACTTCTCAAATAGAAAGTATCTTTGAACATTTGTAATTGAAATTTATATATTTGCCCCTCAAAGTTGTGCTATGAAGATAATAAAAATATATATTTGTCTCAAGTTTTTATATACTTTTGTGTTTAGCTTAGTGTATCTTGTAGGTTCATGTTATAAGTGGTATTAGAGCTCTTTCCACAACCATTTTTGTAAGAAATTGTACCAATTTACATTCCTTTGTAACTATCTATCATATGTGTCCACCTCACCCTAAGGGATCTTGGTGATCAACAATTATTATAGCCATAATTGCACTAAATCTATTACCTTTTATTTTTTATCAAAAATTTCCCTTAAAAGTAATTTATTTTTTATTTTTAGTTTAGAAACCCTAAGCCAAGTATTTTCTAATATCCTTAGTGGAGCTATAGTTCTTGGCCCCCGTAAAGGTTTTGGTGAAATGAGACCAATATTTTGGCTCCGATATCTAGGCCTCAAGAAGCCTTTGTATATGGAAACAATTTTCTATATACCTATAGACATATTCATAAAATTCCCATTCTTAGTAGCCATCCTCATAGTTCTCTTAAATGTAATCAATTTTAAGTATGGTGGTGGATTCTCTCAACTTTCTATAATGTCATAAAATTGCACCCCCTTGCAATTTCACATACATTCTTATATCCACTTTAGTGTCCACTCCCTTGGTACTTTTGTAGGCTCAATCTAGCCCCTACATCAATGATTTTTTTAGTGGCTAATATTTACCAATTGGCTAATAGTTTAAACTTGGGAATCCAAAATTGGCTAATAGTTCAAGCTATAATGTGACTTAAATAGCCACATTTTTACAAAATTTCATTATAGTCTTATTTAAATCGCCAAAAACTATTTTATTAAAAAAATTAACTCAAACATTCACCACAATATTTGATACATGATTAGATCAAATTCACCTAAATTTTATAAACTATAGTAGAAATCTGTATTAATTCGCCAATAGTATATCATAATTATTAGTTGTTTTAGGACCATATTTCCAATCTTTAGTTTCCACCATTGATTTATAATATAATCTAATGGCCCTTGTTGTATTCCATGAAGTGAAATGTAGCTCACATAGTACAATGAAGGTCGTTAGATCAATGATCTAAAAGTAATTTTGAGCCCCATGAGAATTATAGATCATGGGTACATTTTATCTTGTACAATACAATGAGGGCCATTATATTATCTTTTAAAATAATGGTGGCAAGTAAATATTATATTTTTCCTCTTAAACCCATCAATAATTTCTACCCTCAAACCCCTACTTTTCCATGAGAATTATTTTTAGATTGGATGGATTCGTCATCATAATTAATGTATTTTCCTATTATTTTTAAAGATTCGCCAAAATTTTCTACAAAATTTTAGTGATGTAAAAAGAATTGCTAATAAAATTAATATTTTTTTCAAAAAAAAGAAAGATTCACCAATAGAAATTAATATTTCTTCCTAAAAAATAAAACATTTGCCAAGATTTTATATCTTTTTTTCAAGGGGATTTCTTAAAGTTATCACTACCCCTCAGCAATTTTCCCCTCTCAAGATGCTCAAGACCCCTTTTTAGTAGCTACCTTCGCGCACCAGCCTTGCATCAAACTTGGTACTTTTCCCGTTCTCGTCATTTTGTGGCATGATGTTTCTAGACACTAGTACATCGCGTGGACGTCTGCACGCTGCGCTAGCGTCTTGTGACATTTCAACATTCAAATGACCATTTCTAAGCATTTTTTCCTCTTGTCACTTACCTTTGTTGGTGGTAACGGTCTGAGACACCTTGTAACCGATCGAGAAGCTTCTTTTTTCTCCTCTTCTCTCTTTAAATGTTATCTTTTCAATCTATTTGTTCTTTCAAATCGTTCTAGCTTTGGCTCTTGGCCTTTTCCTCTTCTCTTTGTCTTGCTATCTTTCTTGCACAGATCTTTGTAGCCTGCTGCAACAACACTCTCAAGCTCTTACAACCCTCTTTGTAGCTCTCATGGCTCTTGTAGCTCTATCTCTCTCTCTCTTTGGATTCCCTAAGCCTTACAACTAATATCTCTCTTACCTTGTGTGAGCATCCTAGGATTTCACACATCCCCTATCAATTTCATCTTTATCTCATGATACAAGTTCTCCTTAAGTGGGGATTACTTTTATCACTTCATATTTTCTCACTTTGTTCACTTTCCCTATCTATTTGGCTATCCATACCCTAATCCAAGATACTTTGGTATTTTGAAAGGTTCTATGGGCTCTCTTCATCCATTTTTATTTTTTCCTAGGCCACTAGTTCCATCGTAGCCCTTAGCCTTCATCATGTCATATCCCTTGCCATATTTATTAACTAGTAATGGGGGTAGGTCTACCATTTCTTTATAGAGCAATCCTGTAATATTGGAAAGGTCCTTGTTGCTCATGTCTCCCCATTTGATAAAAACAATTTTTGGCGAAACTTTGAAAATTTCTTTGGGTTCCATTCTAAAACATGGTTGACCATAGACCTTCAAAGACTTTGGTATTGTTGTGATGCTATATGTCATACTTAGTTTGAATTTGCCACAGCCTAGGTCATAGATCTTGACATTGGACTCATCCTTAGGAACTCTAGAAGATGGTGGTGTGGTGGAAGATGTGGATGGAGTAGACGTGGAAGATGATACAAGTGTGGATGGGTCAATGTAAAGAGGAGCTAGGAGCTTCTTGGTTGATGGGCACTCAGTTTTCAAAAATATCCCTTAGGTTGGTAAAATATTGAAAAGGGTCAAGGTCTCCATATATAGTGATTTCTGTGTCGTCAAATGGGAATTTTCAGCATTGGTGATATGTGGAGGGAACAAATTTAAGGGCATTAATCCATGGGCGACTGAGCAAGATGTTGTAAGGTAATTCTAGATCTAGGACCTGGCAAGTTGTGTCCACAATGACTAGTCCCACTCTGATAGGAAGAGAAATAACGCTTCATCAAGAACATTCTTTGTCATCATATGATTTTATGACTATACTCTTTGTAGGGTCTACATATGCGTCAAAAAATCCTAGAGCCTTAACTAGTTTTAAGGAGCATATGTTCAATCCTGCTCCACCATGTACTAAAACTCTTCTGACCTTGTGCTTCTGGATGAAAGTTTTGATATGTAATGCATCATTATGGTTGGTCTTGGGTGATGAGTAATATTGATCAGAAAAAGTGACATGATGAGGTGTAGTGAAGTATCCCACCATGGTATCAAATTGGTTGACATCAATATCCTTAGGGATTGATGAATCTTGCAGGGTTTTATCCAGTATAGCCTTATGCATGGGAGAAATGTGAAGTAGCTCAAGTATGGAAATCCATGCGGGAGTTTTTCCAAGCTGGTCGATAAGGTTAAAATGACTCTTAGGTTGCCACTGCTTTGTGGATGAGCCAGTTTGCAGTTACTTAAGAGATGGACCAAGTATGGTGATCTTAGGTTGCCTAGCAGGAGGCAGACTAGCTATGGTGATCTTGCCACTTTGAGTAGTAGTGTTGCCTTGAGGTGCCCATTTGACTATGATGGTGTTGATGTATTCATCATCAATTCAGACATTGTTAATAGTAGGTCCACCTGAATAGTCATACTTGGTGCAAGCATAATTGGCTTGATTAGTGTTTGTCTTAGGACCTAAAATGGAAGTGTTATTAGAACCATGGTCTTGTAATGGGTTCTTATGGATGGTATGGTCAGAATTAGAGGAAAATTGTGGCCCACCCAATTCGATTATTCAACTCTCAATAAGGTCTTGCACAATATTTTTGAGTTGTTGACAAGATGATGTCTTATGTCTTTTAGCGCGGTGGTACTCACAGAAAGAATTATCATCCCACCATGATGGTTTAAATTGTCTTGGGTCATACAACTTTGGTTCTTCAAGTGTGATTAGACTATTTTGAAGGAATTTCTTGAGGACTTTCTCAAGGGGCTCACCTAAGGGAGTGTATCTGCGACCCCTAGGGAATTGTCTTATCTAATAGTATTGTCCTTGACTGTGACTATTTTGACCATTTTGGTTGTTTGGGGTGGCTTTGGTGGGGGGTGTTAGTATTGTCATTGGGTTGTTTTGCGGTTGAACCCATTTTAGAGCCAGTACAGGACCCCTGGTGTTTACAGCCTTGGCATCAACAACACTGTCGTTGGTAACATGTTTATTTTTGACCCAGTACTTATTTTTGTCAGTGGGAGGATTTGTGTTTGTGTTTTTAGGACTGTATTTTAGCTCTCCCTTTGCAATAAGGGCTTTCTCAATCTAGACACCTTTTTTGACTAGGTCCGTGAAGGTTGTGGAACAATGCACCTGCACTACATATTTTAAGGGACCTACAAGTGTTTGAACAAACATGTCAACCTTTTATTTATCAGGTATGTCAATGTGACAATGACTAGCTAGACTTCTCCATTTTTGGAAGAATAGGATGAATGTTTCACGAGCATCCTCTTGTGTGAGATTGCATAAGCAAGTAATAGAGGTTTCCATGTCAATGTTGTATGAGTAATATTTTTATGAATTTGAATTTAAGTTCATCCCAAGTTTGGATATCCTTTTGAGTGGAGAACCATTCAAAGCCAAGACCTGCAAGACTTTTAGAAAAGAGTCTCATCAATTATGTTTGTTCATAGGTGATGTCCATATAGTTAGTTGTGAAATCTTGAACATGTTCAATATGATTTGTCTTTCCTCTATATTTGGTAAAATTAGGTGACACATATCCCGGAGGAAATGGTGGCAAGTATAAGTTTATGTCAAAGGGATATATGGACAAACCATATGACACTTTTGATTTCTTGCTAGATATTTGTATGTTTTCTATGGTCTTCTTTAGACCCATCAACTTTTCTTGCAAGGCATCGATTATAGGGTCATTTGTGGCCCCATATGTAGGAATGATTGGTACACCATGGGTCCCCATTTATTGTGAGTGGATATTGGTGTGTTATTGAGGGATGTGTTGTTGTGGCATGTATGATGTGTTTTGGTTTGTGTGTTGGTACTAAAAGTTTGGATTGGGGATGTGTTGATGCGTATGACTATGGGATGAATATGTCAAAATTTGTCCCCTAGTCATTTGGGTCGATATTTGGGGAATATGGTGACTAGGAATATTTTGGTGTCTAATAGATGCCATAGGTTTTGTGTTTAGATTTCCTTGTCAGGGTTGTTGGAACTATTCTGGAGGAATATTCATGTTTTGTCCTTTGGAGGGGTTGGTATTAAATTGTGTTGATGTGTTAACATTTGGTTGTGGTCCTTGAATAAAGAGACGTCATTTACCTCCACCCAAAGGATTATGTGAGGTACCAATGAGAGGATATGATGAGGATGTATTCATGGTACTGGATGTCATAAATGGAGGATTTGAATGGCTTGATGATGTCCCCAAGGCATTTATCAAAGTGGTAAATAGAGGATTGAAATAACTTTCCCACATTGCTGAGGACCCAAAGGTGGCTCCAGTCGATTGTGATGATGTTGTGGATAGTGTAGGCAATGTGACGGATTGTGTTCCTCCAATGGATGTAGCATTGATTGAATTGGAATTGATTGGAATGTTGGAGGTAGCACTCATGGTAGTTGTGACAGTTTGCGAGGTAGCATCAAAAAAGGTATTGATTGTGTTGTTTGGAGGTTGACCACTTTTGGACATGTTATTCGTATTGTTGACATTATGGTTAGGAGATGGTGGTCTCAAAGTATTAATGTCAAACCCATGAGGTAATTTAGCTCCTTGAATTAAAAGTATGGCTAAATATCTATCTCTGTCATATAAGACAATTTTTTTCTACAAAGTAGGTTGCCTAGGATCTTGGGCTACTACCTCTAGGTTTTCCTCAAGTATTTGTCCATATTCATCCTTATGTAAGAATCGTTCAAAGGGGCTATTTGATGAGGATGGTATGGTCGTGAGAGGTTGAGTATTTGTGTTGCTAAATGGGTCATCAAAAGTCTAATTTGGGTCATAAGTGTGATTGGTGACATTGGAATTAGAATCTTGTCCAAGGTTTTCCATTTGTCTTTTCTTTCTTTGGAGTCTAGTTTCCACCATAAAAGGGAATTGCTCAAGTGAGAGTGATGAAAATGATGACTAAATGCAAGGATGATGCTAACCTTTTTTTTTTGTATTTTTTTGATAAAGGATGACAATGCAAAACTATGTTTTTGGATTTTCAATAATAAGGGATGATAATGCAACAATGCTTTCTAAAGAAAATGGCTAATACAAAATGATGACTAGGATGACAAGTTATGACAAATTTTTTGTATTTTGGAATAAGTGATGACAATGCAAGATGATGACTAAGGAAATGATTGATGCAAAATGACAAGGTTGTCAAGCCCAAAGTGCCAAATGAGGACTAAGATGATTAATGCAAAGTCTAAGTTCAAAATGAGGACTAGAGATGGACAATGCAAACTCTAAGTTTAAAATGAGGACCAAAGATGGACAATTTTTTGAGAAAGGTTTTTGCTTAACCATTCTATGTTTGACTTATGTTTCAATTTTGGTTATCAAAAGGAATTGTTAAAGGAACTAAATGATGAGGTAGAAATGATGAGTGAGCTTGCCTAACTAGACTGTTGAGTTGGAGGTTTTCACAAAAAGGAAAATGACCGAAAAGAGGAATAATGACTATTGTCCCAAGATAACCTAATTTTGAAAACAATGGTTTTTGAAAAGTGTGGAGATTTTTCCTAATCCAAACTTTTTCAAGATGAATCCTAAGGAAAAATTTAAGTGAAAATGATGATTATGACGCCTAGGGAATGCAACTAAAATATGGAAATTTTAAACCTATCGTTAAAATGCAAGCTAATGAATGAAAATGATGGATGTTTTGAGCAATTTCAATTCTGGTTTCTGATAGAGATAGTTTGAAAAATATTTTTGATAGTAGGCTAAGATGTCTGGACTCAGATTCTGGTCTGAAATGGGTTTATTTTATTGACAGGAAAATGCATCATTATAGGTAGCAAATGCATTGCAGTGATCAAATGCGGCACTGGAAATGGAAAATGCAGTTCAATTTTGCAAATGTAGCTTTATAGATGTCAAATGTAGTTCAATAATGCAGATGCAGCTTTACAAAAGGAAAATGCAGTGCTTGGAGTAGCAAATGCATTTTATTAGAGCAGATGCATTTTGACATCTAGAAAATGTGGTGTGACAAAGCGATTGCGGTTTAATAGATATGTTGCATAATGCAAAAAAAGTCAAATTTTTTGATATTTGTGGTCAGAAACCTGAATTATTTAAAGTTTGACTATTTGTTTCCAAATGTCTAAGTGTTGTTTGTTTTATTTTAATAACTATAACTAGCAAACACTTGGAAAGTACGATATTTTGAAAAGTAATCAAACAACAAGAGAACAAGTATAATCCTATGGTTAAGCTAGGACAATATTCGCTAGACTCCACATGGGTTTCCCCAGCTGCATATCAGTAGCATGTGAATCCAGAAGCTTGGCTGCATAGGATCCCCCTTACAATGCACTCTCTTCTCATGCCAACCAAGCTTCCAACCCCCATAAAGCTCCCATGGCAGATTGATCACCTCTACTAAAGACTACGAAGATGTGGAATACTTCACACTGACTGGTGTTGTACTAGCAAATAGAAGGTTTTGGGTTTACTACACAAGAGTTTTTAATTCGAGACCCCCATTCAAGTGGCCATACATGGGGCACAAGATTAATCTCCATTTAGGAGGCACTACAGCCTAAAGAGGTTAAGCTTAATGAGGTTTTGGGGAGTACTACTTGGTCTGTATGACATATCCACACTCGTAATCTTAGGTTTTCCCTTTAGCTTCATTGCTAGTTTGAGTCGCGTTGAGGTGATGAAATCCCTAGGAAGGCCCAATTTCTAGAGGAAATAATCATTCTCTTACACCGAGGATCACATGACTGCACAAGGGGAGAGGATACTTTAGTTATTACATCAAGGTAACACAAAAACAAAGTGGGTCTGGCTTTTTGATCACCTAGTTTAAAAAGGGTGAGACTATATTCACCTACCACTTTCAAATACAATCAAACAATATGGAAGACATGTTCATTTTAAGTGCACCAAAAAGAAATTTGTTTTAATCTAAAAAGAACAAGCACAATGTTTTCAAATGATTCTTGGACACTCGAACCTACAAAAGCACAAGTTAGGAGTTTAACAACTAGTCTTGGATCCATGAAATGTAACTGCCACATGTTGCAAATAAAGATTAATAACATGAAACACCTATACTAGGCAGAATGCAGAAAAGAAAAAAAGAAAGCAAAAGAAAACCAAAATGTAAAACAAAAAGAATAGAAAACCAGGAAAATGCATAACAACAGAGTGAATGCATCGCTATGTGCAACAAATGTGTTGCGGTATAGAAAACAGATGCGTCATTTTAAACTACGAGTGCGTCTCGAAATATCAAATGTGGCATTCTAGACTGCGTATATGGTGTATCAGAGCATTTGCATCATTTCAGCCCATGAATGTGTTGCAACACATTAGATGTGGCTCGGGAAAAATCAAGTGCATTTTTTCGTACCTATATGTGCAAAAATGATAGAAAACAAAAAAAACTGTAGGGAAATAGGAAAATAAAGGAGTCGGGTTCACCAATGGATCAATGAGTTAATTTTTCAGGTAAGGTTGTTAGCGGATTAGATCAAATAAACATAAAACCCAAAGAAGTTATGCAACACGAAGAAAGAAAATAACAAGAATGATTATACCAGATATTCGTTGAAGCTTCCATGATTCATCTCCATAGGACCTTCTAACTTGCTGCAAATATAATTATTTCCCTCAGATCGAGTGTGTGAGCAATCTTTGACTATGACAATGTCCTAAACAAGCTTTGAAGGATTTGAATGACAGAAGACTATGACAAATTGACTATGCCTATGAAAAATGACTATGTCTATGAGTTGATAAATTGAAGTAAATAAGCTAAATGCAAAGTATGCAATTAAAATCTAAGCATAAATGTGATACAATGATGAAGTGGTGTGTCAATTATGAGCAAAATTGACATTCTATGGAAAACACAATTTTGGACGGACGGACGAGATTAAATGTTGAAAAAGCCTAAAATCAGTGGATGAGATTTCATCCGTAATTAGGGTTAGGGAAAGTTTGTTAAATGAGTGGCCAAGATATCATTTAATAAAATCAAATCGGTGGTCGAGAATAAATGTGATAATTAGCCAAAAAGAAAAAGATTTTTGAAAATCAAGAAGATAAAGACTGCTTGATTTATGAGATTCAAAAAATCAAGAAGATAAGAGTTGAACTAAAAAGCAGATTTGAAAAATCAAGAATTTGCTCAATTACTTGATTTTGGAAGAAGATTACCTTTTGACTTAAATAAATTAAAAATATGGATTTTGTGTGACAATAAATAATCTTTTTCAGATTATTTACTAAAATGAAGTGACAGTTAATAAAATGAAATCATTTTAAATAATTTGATTTATTTAAAATGAGAGAAATATGAAATTAGGTAATTAAATAATTAAACATAATTATTTAATTTAGAGGATTATGACCGATAAGTAAATAAATTAATAAATTTATTTAATTGTAAGAAGACAATAGACAATTAATGATGTATTGAATAAATAAATAAAATTTATTTATTTAATAATCATGAAGAATAAACAAACATGAATTAATTAAATAATAATGAATTATTTAATTAATAGTTGAATGTGGACCAGGGACATAATTAAAATGTCATAATTATGCTAGGACGAAAGTGGTAAAATAGAGCTTGCAGGCCTAGGTCATTTTTATGTGTCTACATGTTCAAATTGAGGATGAACCTAAGGTGTAGGAACAATACTTCCACCTGATCATTCTAATTTTGTTGGGAAGTTCCTATATTTTGTTTGAGCGGATTTGTTTGGTTCAAAGAAAGAACCCTGATAATTAAAGATTAACACCCAAAGAGCTTTAATGTGTAATTAGAGTTGACTTTCATTGGTCACTTCGATTGTAATTCCTCTTATCAATTAGTACATTCCACATGCCTTGATGTGATTGGCCCCTTGGATTTCCTCTCATGTATTTTTCTTATCCTATCTAAGCCATGTGTCCTATAAAAGGCTAGAGGATACCCCTTTTTATTTTAATTTCAAAATTTTTGGATGTAGGAAGAGTATAAAACTTTTTCAAGTTTTGTTCTTTTTTCCTGTTTTCTAAATCATTCCAGCATAAAACTTTGTATGCACATAGACATTGATTAATGTCAAAGCCAATTAGATAGCTACCTATCTCATGAATCTTTTGTAGCTAGTTTTATTAGTTTAGCCGAATAGGACTATATGTTGTGTCATTTAAGGGTGCATACAAAACCTAGTCAGTGTCCAAAAATAAAACCCCTCTCTTTAAAAGCTCGCACCATTTTATATGTAGCTATGAAGCAATCAGATGAAGTATAAAGTGATTTGCTCTATTTTAATTGATTCTTTAGGGCATCCATGGAGAATAATTAGGAGACAATTTTAATTTTTAGTATTTTATGCTTTATTTTAGAGTAGATGTTTAAATTCTTGAAAATGTTCCAAAATTAAATGAATGGATGGAATTTTATTGAAGATCTTTCATTTTCTATGAAATTTCCAAATGCTTAATGTTAAATCTACTTAAGTGATAGCAAAGAATTTGTGATGTTCAAGTAATATTATTGCAAATCTTTCTATTTCATGATACTTGTCTTTATGATACAATTGAAAATTTATTTCCTAAAATATTGAATTCTAAACAACCATGGTCCCTTTGAGATTAACATCAATATCACATCATACCTGAGAGTGACCCTAGTGCAATCATGACCTAGTTATTAGATGTTGGAAAATGTGCCTCAATCTTACTGACATGTAAAATCCTTAAAGAGAAAAGTTGGTGAGACCATCTGGAAGTCTTACCCACTAGCAGCTGTGTTCATAGATTGAAGGTTTCTGAGACTTTGGTTTTGTCTTGTCAACAGGAGTCATTGGCAAGACATGTTGATCATTGTGAGTTTCCCATCTCATTCCACCTGGGAAGACCTCTTGTCGATAGGTTAGTTCCTATTGGATATTAGGGATACTCTTGGTGACGAGTGGCATCATGGAGAGATGTGAACCTTCAGAATGAATCTTTCCAATAGTGTTAGTTTCGCCGATGGTCTTACACAAGAACGTCTTTGGGGTGACATGAAGGCTCGATAAGAGTTTAATCGATGGATGTTTCTCTTGCTGATAGTTGTGTATTCGGTATGAACTCTTGGCGATAGCGTTTCTCTCTCCGACTGTTTTGTGCTTAGTATGATGTCTCGCCGATAGCAATGGTCTCATCAATAGAGCTATATGAGTTGAATATTGGTGTGAAGTTTGAGCGATATTGTTTATCTCGCCAACGGGTATGTTTTTGGTAGGAAATATTGCCGGTGGTTTTCTTCTCGCCGACGGGTATGAACATTAGTATGACACAAAGGAGCTTTAAGACTCTCAACGATAATGAAACTCTTGCCGATAGATTTGCACAAGATTATTTTGTGTTCGATATGACCTCTTTCCGGTAGTGGCGACTCTAGCTGATAACAACAGTCAGGTATTATGGAATTGGGGAGACATGACTTAGTGTCTCACCAACATGCAATACTATTTGAATGCCTTGACCAAATGACTATCCTACATGGTCTATTCTGAGTCAATCAGAGAAGCAAAAGGTGAATCATTAGTAGTTGGATTGTTGCGACCTTTCCTATGAGGGAGATGAATAGATTGTGAGGAAAATGACTATGTGGGACAATGGCAGATGACAATGAATAGTTTGATGAGTAACAGTGTGTGTGAGATAACGAAATGTTGCTCGATTGAATACGATTGTTCTAAGTGAATTTTTTGGATGTTTTATGAGAGCGTTTCTATACAAGGTTGATCAAAAAGTTATGCTACTATAAATTGACATCAGAAAGTTAAGTCTGTACTTTGTATGTAATTATGTTTACTATAATACAAAGGGAATTTTCTTGGTGTGGTGGGTTTTTATCCCGTAAGGGTTTTCCCACATAAATCTGGTGTCCAAATTATGTATGTTCATTTCTCTATTTCTGTTATTTATTTCATGAGTATCTTAATTCGACTATAATTGAAAATTTAAAGTCACCTTTGCATTCTTCCCTGAGGTTTTGACGTTAGGAGAGTTTGTTCTGCACCTAAGCTTTCCTTACAAGTGGTATCAGAGCCTGGCTAGTTGTGTTATCCTTGTGGGTAGGTTGGGCTTTTTGTGTCAATTCTATTTAGTGGGAGTCTTGTAGAAGTCTGGTAATTTGAATTATAGATTAATATGGGAAGCACGTCAGGAAGATTGAAATTGAGAAATTCAATGGCAACAATTTTGAGTTGTGGAAACTCAAAATGGAAGATTTGTTGGTTGATCATGATCTATGGCTTGATGTGTCTAGAATGATGCCTACAGGAATGAAGCAAGAGGATTGGGAGCTTGCAGATCAAAAATTAAAGGGGCTAATAAGGTTCTATTTAGCAAACTCTGTTCTTCTGAATGTTCACGAAGAAAAGATTGCATGTTCTCTGTGGAAAAGACTGGGAGCTATTTATTAGGGCAAGTCCTTGGTGAATAAGTTTTTATTAAGGAAGAATTTGTACTCTTTGAAAATGTAGGAGGAAGCATCTGTTGCTAATCATTTGAATAATTTCAACATGTTGATTGCTCAGTTAGAATCTATGGGTGTGAAGATTGATGAAGAATATCGTTGTATGCTGTTGTTATGTTCTTTTCCAGATTCTTGGGATCACTTGGTGATGGCTATTGGGAGTACGACATCCACTTTTAAGATGGAAGATGTTGTTGCTTCTTTATTATCAGAAGAGATGAGAAGAAAATATTCTGAGATGGCGAAGGAGGCTCTTGTTGTTAGAGGGAGATCGAAAGAAAAAGGCAAGAAGAAGGACAAGAAGTCCAAATCAAAATGAAAAGGGAGATCAAAGTCTCCTAGAAAGAATTCTAAGGTGAAGTGTTGGAATTATGGGCAACTTGGTCCATAAGGATTGCAAAGAGGAGGAAAAGAAGAAGAAGAAGAAGAATTCTGACAATGATTCTTCTCAGAGTGATGTAGATGCCTTCATTGCAGCCTTGGCAACTCAAGCATTTGATGATGTCTGGCTGATTGATTCTGAAGCATCTTTCCACATGACATCTCATAGAGACTGGTTCACTAAGTATGAAAAATATGATGGTGGAAGGGTGTATTTGGAAAGCGATTCATTGCTGGAAATTGTTGGTTGTGGAAGAGTCAAAATTCAGTTCCCTGATGGCAGAGTGAAGGGAATCAATGATGTAATGAATATACCAAGTCTAGCTTGAAATCTACTTTTTGTTAGTAAGCTGAACAATGTGGGAGTTCAAGTCTCATTCTTTGGAAATGGCTGCAAGATGACTAGAGGCTCAATGGTGCTAGCAAGGGGTGCTCGAATTGGTACCCTGTATAAGCTGGATGCACATGCTATTCAATGCAATAGTGTCTCTATAAAGTCACAGAAAGCTACTCATGGAGAAAAAGAGGAAAAAGTTCCTGATAGTGTAAACTCTATGGAAGTTAAACTTCCAGCAGAAAAGACTATGCTCTGGCATCATTGGCTTGGCCACATTGGTGAAAAAGGTTTAAAAACCTTGAAGAATAAAAACCTAGTTGAAGGGCTAGATGATTGTAACCTCGAATTCGAGTTTTGTGAACATTGTATATATGGTAAACAACACCATGTTTCATTTTACTCCAATCCTCACAAATCTTATGGTTTACTTGATTACATTCATTCTAACATTTTTGGTCCAGTAAATGTTCCTTATTTGTCTAAATCAAGATATTATGTATCGTTCATTGATGATTATTCAAGAAGAGCATTTTTTTATTTTTTGAAAAGTAAATCAAAAGTGTCCAATCATTTTAAGGAATTTTAAAACCTTGTGGAAAATCATACTAGAAGAAAAATAAAATGTTTAAGGACTGACAATGGCGGTGAGTTTTGTTCTGATGAATTCGAGAGGTACTATAAAGATCATGAAATTAAAAGACATAAAACTACACCCTACACTCCGTAGCAGAATGGAATTGCAAAAAGGTTCAACAGGACAGTGATGGAAAGAGCACGAAGTATGCTGAGCAGTGTTGGCTCAGAGGAGAAGTTCTAGGCTGGGGCAATTGCAAAATCATGTTACTTGATAAACTATTCTCCTAATTCCGCTCTTGTTGAGAAAACACCTTTGGAAGCATGGTCTAGACAGAATCCCTCTCTGAGACACATTCAAGTCTTTGGCTATGAGGCATATGCATATGTGATGAATGAGAAAAGATCTAAATTGGAAAACAAGGCTGTTAAATGTATTTTTATTGGTTATAGTGCTGGCATAAAAGGATGCAAGCTTTGGAATCCTGATATAGAGAAGGTTCTATACAGTAAAAGTGTTATTTTTCATGAGCTGAAGCCTTCTACTCTAGATCTATAGTCAGAGTCAAAAATCAGAAGATAAAAAGGATGTAGTTGAAATTCCTTTGACACTAGATAAAGAGGAATTGAAAATTCAAAATGTACCTGAAACTGAGGAGAGCTCAAGTAGTTCTGAGAGTTCTAAAGAAGAAGAATCTTAGCCTCAGCCTGTGAGGAGGTCAACACATGAAAGAAAGAAACCTGATAGGTATGGGTTCTCTATGTTAGATTCTACTTGTGCCTATGCTTTAATTTCTAGCACTGATGAGCCTAGGACTATGAAAGAGGCATTTAGAATGTCTGATTCAAACTCTTGGTTGGAAGTCATGAATGAAGAAATGACATTATTAGAAAAAAAATTAAACTTGGAGTTTTGTGCCCTTGCCTGAAGGCAGAAAATATTTTGGCTATAAATGGGTATTTAAAAAGAAAATAGGTCTGGATGGCAGTGTGGAAAAGTATAAGGTGAGGTTGGTTGTGAAGGGTTATTCCCAGGTAGAGGGAATTGATTATGGGGAAATATTTTCTCTTGTAGCTAAGCTGACATCTATCAGATTTATTTTGTCACTTGTAGCAACTTATGACTTATAGATTAAACAAATGGATGTGAAGACAACATTTTTTCATGGTGATCTTGAAGAAGAAATTTACATGTCCCAGCCAGAGCACTTTGTGGAAAAAGGTAAAGAAAATCTAGTTTGCAAGTTGAAAAAATCTCTATATGGATTGAAACAATCCCCTAGAATGTGGTACCAGAAGTCTGATACTTTTGTTTTGTCATTGTGATTTGTAAGATCAAAGTTTGATCACTGTGTGTAATTCAAAGTTAAAAGTGCTCGTATTCTTATTATTTCTCTCTATGTTGATGATATGTTGTTCATAGGCAATGGTAAGTTAATGATTTTTGATCTAAAATCTCAATTGTTTGCAAAGTTCAAAATGAAAGATCTTGGTGCAGCTAGGTATATTCTGGGAATGGAAATAACCAGGGACATGAAGAGTAGAAAACTTTGGCTCAATCAGAGTAAGTATATTAATACTATTTTGGAGAGATTTTGTATGAATGAATGCAAGTAGCTAGCTGCTCGATTTTTGTAGGGAATGAAGCTATCTTTTGAAGAATGTCCAAAATTTCCTACTAAGATGGAGCACATGACCAGAGTGCCTTATGCTAGTGCAGTTGGCAGTTTAATGTATGCAATGGTTTGTACAAGGCTAGACATTTCCCAAGCAGTGGGAGTACTAAGTCATTTTATGGCGAATCTTGGAAGGACACATTGGGATATTGTGAAAAGAGTGTTTAGTTATCTAAAGGGAACTTCAGAATATGCTTTGTGTTACCATGGAAATTTGATTGAATCATAGAGGACTCTCAACATTCGAGGCTATGTGGATTCTAATTGGGCAAGGGACATTGACAGTAGAAGATCCACCAATGGATATATTTTCATGATGAATGGTGGTGCAGTTAGTTGGATGATTAAGCAGCAGGCTGTAGTCGCTTTGTCCACTACAGAGGCAAAATACATGGTAGCAACACATGCTTGTAAAGAAGCAATTTGGTTAAAATTTTTTTATTCTAACATTGGGTTTGATGAAGGGAAATTTACAATTTATTGTGACAGTTAGAGTGCTATTTGTTTGGTGAAAATTCCTACTTTCCATGCTAGGATGAAACATATTGATGTGTAGTATCATTTTGTATGAGATATGGTGGAGGATGGAAATGTCTTTTTAGAAAAAGTGAATACTCTGGAAAATGTTGCAAATGCATTGTCAACACCAGTGAGCACAACCAAGTTCAGGTGGTGTGCTAGTTTGATGGGCCTCAGTGCCCATGAATTTTAGTAGTTTGCTATGCTTTGGAGGTGTCAGTAAGATTTTTGTCAAGTGAGAGATTGATGGAAATTATGCCTCAATATTACTAACATGTAAACTCCTGAAAGAGAAAAGTCAATGAGACCCTCTGGAAGTCCTATTGACTAGCAGCTATGTTCATAGATTGAAGGTCACCGAGGCTTTGGTTCTATCTTGCCGATGAAAGTCATTGGCAAGACATGTCGATCGCTGTGAGTTTCCCATCTCTTTCTGCCTAGGAAGACCTCTTTCCGATAGGTTAGTTCCTATTGGATATCAGGGAGAGATGTGACCCTTCCGAATGACTTGTTCCAATAGTGTTAGTTTCACTGATGGTCTTACACAAGAATGTCTTTGGGGTGACATGAAGGCTTGATAAGAGTTTAACCAATGGATGTTTCTCTTGTTGACAGTTGTGTATTCAGTATGAACTCTTGGTGATAGAATTTCTCTCTTCGATTGTTCTGTGCTCAGTATGATGTCTCACCAATAGTGATGGTCTCACCGATAGAGCTATATGAGTTAAATATTGATGTGAAGTCCTAGTGATATTGTTTGTCTCACCGACAGGTATGTTTTCGGTAGGAACTCTTGTTGATGGTTTTCTTCTCTATGATGGGTATGAAAATTGATATGACATAGAGGATCTTTAAGACTCTTAGCTATAGTGAAACTCTTGCCGATAGATCTACACAAGATTATGTTGTGTTTGATATGACCTCTCGCCGATAGTGGTGACTTTGCTCGATAACAATAGTTGGGTATTGTGGGATCGGGGAGACACGACTTAGTGTCTCACTGAAATATGATACTGTTTGAATGCCTTGACCAAATGACTATCCTTTGTGGTCTATTTTGAGCCAATCAGACAAGTGAAAGGTGAACTATTAGTAGTTAGACTATTACAACCATTCTTGTGACGGAGATGAATAGGCTATGAGGAACACGACTATGTGGGACAATGACAGATGACAATGAGTAGTTCGATGAGTAACAATGTGTGTGAGATAATGAAATTTTGATAAATTGAATACGATTGTTTTGAGTGAATTCTTTGGATGTTTTCTGAGAGCGTTTCTGTACAAGGTTGATCAGAAAATTATGCTATTGTAAATTGACATCATAAAGTTAACTTTGTACTTTGTATGTAATTTTGTTTACTATAATACAAAGGGAATTTTCTTGGTGTGGTGGGTTTTTCTCCCATAAGGGTTTTCCCATGTAAATCTGGTGTCCAAATTGTGTATGTTAATTTCTCTATTTCTGTTATTTCTTTCATGAGTATCTTAATTGGATTGTAATTGAAAATTTAAAGTCACCTCTGCATTCTTCCCTGAGGTTTTGATGTTAGAAGAGTTTGTTCCGCACCTAAGCTTTCCATACATCAAAGACATGGGATTGAACTAAAGCCAATATTTTTGTATTAAATCATAATCTCCTTTTAGATTGTCTTTGTTCCATATCTTTCAAGAAGGATAGGCTCTTTGCAGTCTTGTATGTGAAGAATTTATTTGCCCTATTTGTTGTGAGTAAAATCATCGTCAACAGTAACTGGCACTAGAAGGAGGGCCATCTTTAAATATTTTAGGCCTTATTCTTTTGAATTGGAGGGCTATACTTTGAATTATTAGTATTGAGTTTGGTGAGAAGCTTGTAAAGTGATATTGAGTGCAAGCTGGCTTTTTAGTATGGAAGTTAAAAAACTTTGGAAAAATTTTAACTAGAAATTACATTCTTTGAGTTTATTCACTTTTGGTAGGGTCACCTAGTGTAGAATTCATGATACAACTAATCACGGTGAACTCGAGTGTGATTTTTTTTAACTATGATAAGTTTGGCCATAAGTAAAGTAATTTTGTTAACAAAAGAAGTTATAACTGCTAAAAGAAAGGAATTGTTAATGAGAAAAATGTTTAACCCTAATGGAATTGGAAATATTAAAAAACTAACTGATACATCAAAATAGTTGGAAAACTATAATTATTATAAAGAAAATCCTAATGTTTTGTAGAAAAATAGGTGAGAATGTTGAGATTCAGAGACATCGCATCAGAAACGAGAAAATGACATTGATGAATCATCATTCTCCTTATACATGGAAAATGTAGATAACTAGAAGGAGCGGGAAAATCAAGAGGGAAACATGTGTATTTTTCTCCAAGTTCAAAATTCACAATTTATAAAAGGAAATTTTCCTGATTCTATTCAAGATACAAAGTATCAAACTTTTACTTTTTCTCTCTCTGATAACAATATAAATAGTGACATATCTTGGTCTAACAAAATGCAAAGTGAAGACAAGACCAAAGGCATGAATATTTTCAGAGGAGGAGAAAGCAGAGAAATGGACACAACCATTCATGGAAATGGACTAGGGATGGAGGAAGGTAGAGTATGGTCGCATTAGATGAAATGGGTGAAATTGATCTTTAATGAGGTCATTTTCATACATATGAGCCAAGTCATTTGTAAGTACGCTTTTGAATTTATGATTATTAAACATAGAAAATTTAAGATAATTCATTGTTAGAGTAGGAAATTGGAAATTTTGTTAAATGAATTTAAAGATAAACCTATTGTAATTCGTACCAAACTTCAAAAGAAATAGTCACAGAAATTGAAACAAGCTACTTTATTAGGGTTAATCTTTTGTTATGCTAGAATTATGGTAGTTAGGGTTAATTTTCTTTTTGTAGGGTTCTATTTTGTTTTGTTTTCTTTCTTCATTTTTTGTTCTTTTCTTTTGTTTGGCCTCTGCATTAGCAAATTATGCTTAAACCTATCTTTAACATAAGTTAATTCAAACATTTGTAAAATTGAACTGTGAAATGTAAAATGATAAAACCATGCACAGTAAAACATGCTTTAAGATGTACCAAAAGTTACATATATATGTGTATATCACGTATATACATGAGATATCAAAAATCCTTGTTTCAAAAGATCAAAAAAGTCAAAAAAAGATTGATCAAAGTTGCAGATGGTAGTAGCCATTCAGTCAATGTGGGATGCCTCTTCTATTAGGGCTAAATACACTGTATAGGTGAGTTCCCAGTGAATTTCAAAGTCACAAATATGGAGATCAGTAAGGAAACGCTAGAGTGGAATGACTTCCCCATATTCCAAGAACTGGGGAATATCATCCATGGAGGGAACCCCAATGGTCTAGTGTGCAATAGATAAAATAGTATCTAGATTCTCTAGATATTTAGGCCTCAATATCAAATTGGTAGTCGAGCGAACATCTTCAATAGGTATCCCAATATCTAAAAGTGACGCTAAAAAAGAGAAGCCACATCATAATAGAAGCAAAAGTAGCAGCTAGATTCAACATACTTTCCCCCAAGGACTAGCACAAATTTGGCATTGTGAAACTAGAATTCCTAATAAAGAAAACATTTTCAAGCCTTTGCGGCGTGATGCTCCCTAATAAAACATTCTAGCAGCGAGGGAAACTTAAGAAAATTGGAGTATCCATGGGCAAGAAGCAAATGAGAATGCATAGAGAAAAATTATAGGAATAAGACAAGAAAGAAAGAAAATGTGTAAAGAATTCAAGAAGAAATGCAGAATTTATAGAGAGTCGTGAGAAAGTTGTGGTGCATAGTTTCCTTGAGTGAACTTCTAGAAATCGTAAGCAAGGTGGCAGTTGGATAATTATCTTCAGAGCAAAAGGTTAAATCAAATTAATTCTTTTCACATAGTTGGTGATAAATTGCTTCAGATTTGAATAGTACGAAGATTGTGAATCAAGCAAGTTTAAGATTTCAAAGTTAATAGTGGTCATTTCATTTTTTTAAGAGCCGTATTAATTATGGAGGTGCTTATGTGTGCAAAACAAAAAGGAAAATGAAGCTGACAAGGAAGTACACATCATCACCCAGGTAAGTTGAAATAAATAATGTGTGAAATAAGGCATGTGAATTTAATGCAAAATAATGTGATCGTGTTTCAAGGTAATCATGTCATTTCTGATCCATTAATGAAGTGCAGCGCTGTCAAATCAGAATTGTTAGTAGAATTTTTAGTAGTTTCCATAAAACTTAATTAGAAGGGTGGTAACTAATGTTTCTAAATTTAGATTTAAATTTGGTGATTAAATTGTTTGTTGCTAAACTTTAATTTATGCATATTTTCTAACCTATAGTGAGTTACGGTTAGATAAGATTTGGCATAAAGTAGTGAAATTTAGATGGAAACACACACTTATAGGAAATTATTAAATGAGTTTTTGGGAAGTACTAAATTGATGAGGGGATTTGCATTGAATGAAAAATTAAAAAGTAACCTTCGCTACCGCTGTAATTACCAACCTAAGAGCGGGGCTTCATTGCTTGCAAGTTGATAAAAGAGCTATCATTGAAATATTAAAAAAGAAAAATGAGCTATCATTGCTATATCTGAAAAAAAACTCTTTAGGCTATCCAAATAACTCTACCGGGGCTATAGATGCCTAGTTGGCAGGAGAGCTATGTTTGGGGGAATTATGGAGATAACCTTATCGGGGCTATGGACGCTTGACTAGTAGCAAGGCTCTATCCCTAGTTGAATTTGTAGGATTACTATATTATGTAGTTCAATGTTAATGAACTAATTCTTTTCGCTGAGTTCCAAAAACTAGAATTAATCAGAGCACACATGGATGTTTTCAGAGGAGTTTTACTTTTTTATGCCAAAATCTAGGTAAAGGTAAAATTTATTATTTTAAAATATGTATAAATTTTAATTTATGACTGGCGATTTAATGTCAAATTTGATTTGAATTTGGTTTTACTGGTTGCAATTTGTTGTGTGGTCTTAGAACATGCCCCAAGATTGAAAGACTTTGGGACCCAAGTGAAAAAATAACTCTTATGACAAGAGCTAGAAAATTGAAAGACCACTGGAAGTGAAAAGAAAAGAGAAATCTTTAATAAAAGTACTTTGTAATGTAAGTGTTTTAGGTACCAGGTACAGGGAACAAGAAACGTTTGAAAAGGAGAAAGGTAATGCAAGTTTAGAATGGAAGGCTCTGGTCCAATGTTTATACTCTGGTAAGATGGAGTCTGGTAAAATGGAATTTCGATAAAACCAAAGTCTGGGAATGTTCATGGGTAAAGTTGAATACTGAGTACTGGGTTGTAATGTGAAATGAAATTTTATAAGTTTTGAGATTATCTAATGATTATGGTAATCCAGTATATATGTGAAGATTTATGATATGCTAGAAAACATGTTATTTATGAGATTTTCATACTAACATTTGAATAATGGCTTTATTTACATGAGATGTTATAAATGTTTTCTTTCATTAAAATTGATTTAATATGTGGAATTTGTGATTGCAGGAGATATAGATTGCAATGCAAAGTTTGGGTATGGATGGTCAGGAAAATTGTATTTGTGAACAAATCTGATGATGTTTCTAGGTTCAATGATGTACTTTAAAATCACATGTTGGAATAGAGTTCATTGCAAAGGTGTGCCAAATACTGGAATCCCAAGACGTTGGAGTTCAAGCATGTAGCAGAGAAGTGTACTTATTTTGAGAATAGCTCATTCCTAGAATGTTCAAACTAAGGTTGAACTTGAGGTGTAGGAACAATACTTCCACCTAATCACTCTGATTTTGTGGGAAGTTCCTATATTTTGGTTGAGTGTATTTGTTTGGTTCAAAGAAAGAACCTTGATAATTAAAGATTAACACCTGAAGAGCTTCAACGTGTAATTGGAGTTGACTTTCATTGACTTCAATTGCAATTCCTCTATCAGTCACTACATTCCATGTTTCTTGATGTGATTGGTCCCTTGGATTTCCTCTCATGTATTTTTCTTATCCTATCTAAGCCTTGTGTTCTATAAAAGGCCAGAGGATACCCCTTTTTTTATTTTAAGTTCAAAATTTTTGGATGTCAGAAGAGGATAATTTTTTTTCAAGTTTTGTTCTTTTTTCCTATTTTTTGAATCATTTCGACATAAAAATTTGTATGCACATAGACATTGATTAATATCAGAGCCAATTAGATAGCTACCTATATCATGAATCTTTTGTATCTGGTTTTGTTAGTTCAACCGAACAAGACTGTATGCTATTCCATTTAAGGGTGCATACATAACCTACTCCGTGTATAGAAATAAAAACCCTCTCTTTAAAAGCTCACACTATTTTATATGTAGTTGTGAAGCAATCTGGTGAAGCATAAAGTAGTTTTCTCTATTTTAATTAATTCTTTGGGGCATGCATGGAGAATAACCAAGAGAAAATTTTAATTTTTAGTATTTTATGCTTTTTTTTAGAGTAGATGTTTAAATTCTTGAAAATGCTTCAAAATTAAATGAATGGATGGGATTTTTTTGAAGATATTTCATTTTCTATGAAATTTTTGAATGCTTAATGCTAAATCTACTTAAGTGATAACAAAGAATTTGTGATGTTCAAGAAATATTATTGCAAATCTTTCGATTTCATGATACTTGTCTTTATGATCCAATTGAAAATTCATTGCCTAAAATATTCAATTCTAAACAACTGTGGTCCCTTTGAGATTAACAAAAATATCACATCATACCCAAGAGTGACCCTAGTGCAATCATGACCTGGTTATCAGGGACTTGGGATTGAACTAAAAGCCAATTTTTTCTTGTTAAAGTAGAATCACCTTTTAGATTGTCTTTGTTCCATATCTTTCAAGAAGGATAGGCTCTTTGGGGTCTTGTCTGTGAATAATTTATTCACCATGTTTATTGCAAGTAAAATATTCATCAACAATACTCATGAGTAGAAAATCCCCCTCCTCTATACTTTCCATTACCTTATTCTTAGTAGTATCTCTCATTGTCTTCTCTGCATTGGCTTACCTCAACATTTTCATTTTTTCATAGCTCTTCTGAACTTGTTTCAATATTCTTTCCTCCATGTTCATCTCCATAAGCATTCCAATATCTTCAATAATATATCTCAATTTATTATTATATCCCTTTTATATAGGTGTTTTTTATGTTAGTGTTAGAGAAGAGGACCGGCTGCATCAAGACCGCAAGTTAGGGAGAGCCAAGAGCAGAAGGCTACCCTAACTTACCTCATTGTAAAGGGATGCTTTGAAACAAGGGATAAGAATGATGAGGACTATAATGCCCTTCAATCACTCTAGAGACCCATGATCCAAATTTAGGCTAGGTGAGCAAGTTTTCAAATTCAATACTGTCCCTTAGGTAGCTCTTTACCTGAGGACGAAAGCGTAGTTCTGGGATGACAACATGGCATGTTTGTGTCTCTCAGGTGTGTTGGTGTATGTATGATTAGAAGATAGAGAATACAATATGAAATGCTAGAAAACAAGATGACATCCTAGCTAATGACTCCTAAATGAGCAAAACAAAATTATAAAGTATGAGAAATACAAATGGATATGACAAACTAGATAGATGAGAGCTAAAACAACGAAGATAATCTCACCCAGAGTGATAATTCACTAGCTAGCTCCAAAAGTACATCCACCTACACACAAGAAACAGGGGAAATTTGTTGGGGATATATAGGGACCTACCTCAGTAAGACCCCTGTTTTGGTGATTCCACCTCCATGGACAACCAGATAGCAATGATAGAGAAATATGTGATAAAGAAGTAAAGAAGGAAGGAATGCAAATAACACTACAAAAAAAATAAAGAGCTACCCAAAAAAATCATAAATTATGGGAGTGACACCTTACCACCCCACCAATAGCTCACTAGCCAATGGAGGAGAAATAAGGCTTGAAAAATCACCACAGCCTTGATTGTGATGAAGGGAGGTCTCACAAAACCTCAAGCCCACGATGCAATGGCTTGCTTCACACTTGCTTTATGGAGTTGATAGAGTGTTTTTGTTGCTATAATGGAATGCTGAAGTGTTGTTGAGAGTGAAGGGAATGCTAAGAATGCTTGATAATTCCAAAAAGAGATGAGTTGAGGGTATGTACAGGATCATCATGGAAAAAATAGGCCCTTAAGTGGCATAAAATTTAGAAAAATCAGAGTTAGGCAACTTGATGTAAAAAATTGAATAAGTTATCTATATTATTTCAAAAATATGTAAGAATAGAATCTGTAGAAAATTGAATGTAGTTTCTAAACTACTAGGTTTGTTTTTAAAAAAAATCTATTTGGTGAAAATTTGAAATTTCAATGCGGTGGTACTTAAATTTTAGGAAAAATAAGAAGTAGGTGTCTTTTTGACCACCCTAACCACAATAAAATGATAATTATTTTTTGTAAGATTTTAGATATAAGTAGAGGACTCATGCCCTGATGTCATGCATATTTTTTTGTAATTTTTTGCCAAGTAAATTATTAATTATGATTTTTTATTACAACTTTTTAAAAAATATAAAAACTCGTATGTCTGACCACCTTAACTTGCTCAAAAATTCATGAAATTCAATTTTTCTTTTTTTAATCCTATAGTATGTGAATCATAGAATGTGACACATGTTTTGGATTCAAAAAATGTGATACTGTTTGAAAGCTATAGATGTTTTCCAATCATCCTATCAATCAGGAATTTATTCGTAATTTGAATAGAAAATGTATAATAATTACTTAATAAATTCAAAGTAAAACATAATTTTTATCAGTGGGAAGCTGAGAATATCCTTTAAAAACCCTTTTTCATTTCATCAATTTTGGGTAAAAAAATAGTCATCAGCCACATACCCATCATATTGCCACTTTTTGGCGCATCATGATCCTACACATACCCTTGAATGAAGAATTGATGAATTTGAAGGAGAAGAGGGAATAATCTACCATTTTCAAGGTCGGTTGGTTGAAGATGGAATTTAAAAATCATTCCCAATAGGAAGCATAACAATTATACCAACTTTGGAGGTAGGAATCTGGTAGGGACGTAAGTGTGCCATGCAGATGTTTGCACGACGCGTGCATGTCCCTGACAAATATTATTCTACCAACACAAAGGACAAATGCCAAGTGGAAGGAAGTCAACTAGTTGATGTCAAATTTTGACTTTAGATTTGGTTTTCCATGGTAAGGATGTATGTGAACCATAGAAATTAAGGTTGAGTGGAATGCTATGTCTCTTTTACTCAATTAGGGTCTTTCACCTAATAAAAAGAGATAGATCCCACACCCAAAATCTAGGTGGTTCACTCAAATTAAGATATGTATGATGAAATTAAGACTAAATGAAATGATATAAATGTAACTATATGTTGAAATCAATTGATTAAGTATACAAAACCTAAGAAATGTAACTTGTTTGAAAACACATTGTGTAATGCAAAAACACTTAGAAATGAATAGTAAACTGCAACAAAAATAGATAAGACTGAAAGTGTGCATCTAAGATATGGATAGAGACTAGAAATGGCTTCTATAATGTTTATAATCCTTATTTTTAGGCCTGGTGGGATTCATTCACCATTCTGGGCAAATTAGTCCTAGTTTAGTGAAACTATTATGAAACCCATTTCAAACAAATGGGTGTCTAAAAATGTAGAAAACCAAAAATTAAGATAGAAGTGGGACTCATTCACCACCCATGGTGAATGAGTCCACTTTTTAATTTCTTAATATTCAAAGGTGGAAAAAAGAGCCTTCGGTCTACACTTTCTGCTTCTCTAGGTATCTAGTTTTGAAACTGTCGGATTCAGACTTGAAAGTGACTTTTTGTGGGTATTTCAACTTGTCCAATGAAGAAATGACTTGAAAAACTTTGAAATGCAATATTTAATTATTTTTAAGCCTCCAAGATGTCTAAATCTACAAACACACAAGAAGAGAAAAATAAATGTTGGATGTTAGGGCATGGGGGTTCGCCTTGGTCAAACCCCTTTTAGGTAATTAAACCAAAATGATGAAAGAAGGTAATAAAGAATGAAACAATGAAGTAAATACCTTTAAATGATGTTTGATCTTGAATTTATATAGAAAAAAATGAAGAATCTTCCCTTGAATGTCTTAGGAAGTAATCTTAATGACTTGTAATGATGAAACCCTAAATTGTTTGATTTGAAAGAGAAGATGGATGATGAATGAGTTATGAAATGAGTGAAATGGATGTGAATTAAGGTTTAGAAGGTTGATTTTATAGGAAATTCACCTTATTCACTTGTAAATTGGATCCCTAATGCAGACATGAAAGAATATTAAACTTAATTTCTAGTTTTTCCTGCTCAAAACTCAAATTTCACCCAAATGGGACTCATTCACCACCTTGGGAAAATTAGTCCCACCTAATAGGGACTCATTTGCAACAGGTGGAAAATTAGTCCTAGTGGGGCCCATTTGCCCACTAGATTGATAAGAAATAAGGAAATAATATTTATATTGTGATTTTGTGAGGTTTTTCATCAAATATTGCCTTAAGATGCACAATATGGGGTAATCAGGGCTTATTAATGATGATGTTAAGGTAAATTAGGGCTTGGGACACAAAATTAAATGTGAAAGTGTGATTAAGTACACTTTACAACACTAAAATGAGGTCCAATTAGCCTAGAAAGACATAATATCTAATGTGAATATGTAGGACACATTACAACACTAGATTAAAATTAAGTTTAATTCAAAAACCTTCTAGATTGATGTGATAATGTGATTAAACACATTTTATAATGTTGAATTAGGGGAAAATGGGTTCATTAAGTATAGAAAAACATAAAAGTCCTTTGCAACACCTTTACAAGACATTGTTAAATGTATTTTATTCAATTTGCAAGGGTCCAAGACCTAGTGTGGGTGTGAAAAACACCTCACAACACTAAATCAAGGCCTTATTAAGTCTAATTTGTCATAAATTATTCCCTAAATCAAACAAGTTTCCTTTTTTCTACAGTTAATTTAGCCCCCACTTTCGTGAGAGGATGAACTTGCTTCAAAGTCAAACTAAAGTAGACATTCAAGAGAGATCCAAGTGTATAGATGCAGATGAAAAATAATGACAAAGATCAAGAAGAAAATCAAGCCCCCAGGATCCAAGATCCTAAATCAAACCAACAAGATGCATAATCATGCAATGACAAAAACTAGGAGGAGGAAGATGAAAAGGTGGATCAAGCTTTGATCATTTGTCCAGCTAGTTGTGGATCAAAGCTAGGTTGTTTGTTCAAAGGAGAAGATGCATACTCACTCTAGGGCAATAGAACTCTTGGTAGTTCACTGGGTGAGAAAACCAAAGAGGTGAAATACATACGCTAGTTGGTATGCACTCATAAACACATAGGTGGCTATGGGGAAAGTTGTGCCACATAATGGGGTTCTCACTCAACCATACCAAAGTTATACCTCTTGATAACTTTATGATGTAGAGACAAGGATGTTATCAACAAACTTGTATCATTTTTCATAATTTGATCTTCAGAAGTTCATTCAAAACTTAGAAATGACTCTTCATTGATCTAACCACCCAATGGCTCCAATACACCCTTATTGTTTCAAACCTTTTCAAAGACTCCAAGAGGCATCTAAACAGATTAAATCACTCAATCAAACCAAACTAAATCACTTTCAAGAATTCAAGAACTTATGTTTGCACATTCTCCCTTTAAGCTATCATACACCTGGTAGGTGTCCAAATACTGTTTTAGGGAATTATCTCACAACCACATTGAAAAATCCTCCAACCACTACCACTTCCAAGGATCCATTAACCTGGAACAAATCATATTTTAAATTCACCATAAGGTTCTTCAGACCATCAAGACATAAATTGACTTTTTAGGCTAAAATGGGCTTCAATTAGCCCCCTTTTCCAAAGGACTTCACCTTAAAACTTGTCCCCAACTCCTCAAACCTCAAAAAAGTCTTATATCTACCTCCAAAACTCAAGAATATCCAACCAATAGGTCCCTACAGGTTCACCAAGACCCATTTCTCTTAAACCCTCACTTTTTACAACTTAGACTAGGGCTTATTGATTTACCCATGCCCTAACCACTCACCAACCTGAAACCACTTCAATCCCTCTTCATTTTTCCTTTACATGCTAAAAAGAACATGAAATCATGCTGCCCTCATGTTTGACACACACTTCCTTTGAAAATCAGCTCATTTTCCACTCTTTTCCAACCTTTCCTAATAGGGTTTCAACCTCCTTCTCACTCCTAGCCTTTCCCAACTTCTCAGACCCTCTAAACACTTCAAAATACACTTGATTAACCAACTTCCAATAGGTTACAACCTGTCCCCACTAAACTTCACATAAATTCACTTCCAACCTTACACAAAAAGGCACAAACCAATGGTTTTGTAATAGGGCAGCATGGAAATCTCACTCAAATGGCTTCTCAACCTCAAAAAAATCCTCCTAGAAATATTCCTAAACTAACAAGGCCCATTGCACCTAGATACAATATTTACAAAAGGGTGGAATGGCCTACTTGTCTCATATTTGCCCTCAACCCTCAATACCCCTATTATAGACTAGTCAAAGGAAATTAGACCTTAAAACACTATTTACTCAATGAAATCCTACAAGAATGGATTTAAAAAGAATCTAGCACCATGTTACCACAAATTCAAAGCATTTAGAAGCCAATCCCTTCTGTATGGACCCATACAAAGGTTAGGAATAAAGAAAAACTTAGAAAATAACTAGACAAATAGAACTTTTTATTAATCTTCTCCTCCAGAGTGCTCCAACCAACCTTCCTCAAGCCTTCAAGAGGCCATTTAAACATTTTTCAATCAAAACTACTCATGAAATGCCTAAACTGACCACTAAACTGACTTAACTCCTTCAAATTCCATATTTTGCACTTTTGAATGAAACTAATACATCATAAGGTAACTTTTGAATCAAACTAGTAATAACAACCCCAAATATATTGAAAGTAGTCTTATTAGACCTTTATTAACATAAAAGACTCAAATTACCCCCTAATTCCTATAATAACCTATACTTGATGAATGTTTGCAATCATGTGTTTTAGGTACTCCTGCACCATACACCTTGACTTAAAATTTCTCCCAAGTCCCTTGGAGGTCTTCATCTACAACAAATATGTATCTTCAACCTTTGATGCTCCTTACTTACCCTTGCACTTTCTTCATTTTGACCTTGGGCTCAGTTTTGTCCATGCTCATCCACCCTTATCTTGTATTGTCTCTTTGAACTTGCATCATCATGCTCAAACCTATTTTCATACACCTTAACTAGCTACTCTCAACTTGCTCATCATATTCACTTACTTCTAAACAATATAGACCCTTACTCTTCATCTTGACTCTGGGCTTAACTTCCATCATCAAAATTATCAAAACAAAGGAATAACAAACAATTCCCTTCATTCTATGCCTCCTAACTTTTCTCTTCACAACCTTTCTCAGATCCTTTATGCTAAACTCCACTGTCATAATAGTATACAATTTCCTTATTAGAAGTTTCATCAATTTAGGACAGTCCACTATCCTAAACACATCACCTCCTCTTTTCTCCATCCCATTTGGAGACCTTTCCAACTCTTTGTACATATCCTTCACCTAGCCAATCACTAACAACTCTTGCTCTCTAGTCTCTTTCAACATGGAGACCTCACTCAACCTTTCTGTTTCCTCTTCTTCACCATGCAAGGTGACTACAACTTCCTCACATTCTGTCTTAGACTTATGCATTGTCAGTAACCATTCTCTTTGACTCACATTCTTCTCTTCTAGCCTGACTTTCTCCTCATCCATGAACTCTTCTCTATCATCTTCAAATACATCTTCTTCCTTTATCTTCTCTACATCTTCAAGTTCCTTCACCTTTAGATTTTGTATGAATCTTGTTACCTCAGTTACCTCTGTATCCTCTAACATACAATCCTCTGTATTTGCATTATTTTCCTTCCTATCACTTGCATCTACCCTTAAGGGACACATCACTACCCCAATCATGATTTCCTCTTGCTTGATCAATCTATTTTGACTTACCTCAAGCTTTTCACCTTCTACCTTTTTCTTTGAGACTTCTTTACCAACTGATCTTTCTTCCATTTTACTAATAGAAACCTATTGTAATCCATCTTCTTCATTATTAGACATCAATTACTTTCCACTTCCTTGTCCCTTCAGTGAACAATATACTTCTTTTATAATGACCTTGCTAGGCCACTCTTTACTTTCCTTAGGAAACCTCTTTGCAGTCATATCTCTTCCTCTTTGTAGGATCTTTGTCCCAAGTTTTTCCCTCTCACCAAGCTCTGTATCAGACCTGTCCTTTTCTACCTTAACATCATTTGTTTGTTTCTCAACTTCCTTTGCCTTTTCTTGAGAAAACTTAGTCCCTTTCTTTTGTTCATCTTGTTTGCAAACCTATCTTGAACCTTCAAATTCTTTTCATTTCTTATATGCACTATCTTAGCCTTCTTTGTCAATATTTCATCTTCTTTCTTTTTCAACGTAGCATCCCTACCAATGCTTATTTCACCCTCACTTGCTTTCTTTGTAGTAGTTGGTTCTTCGCCACTTTTTCTTTCCTCATGCCTCATGAACACTTTACTTCCCTACATTAGTATTCTCCTAGACCTGCATTATTTATTACCTTCTTCTAACAAAGGAATCAAATGAAATGAAACTCCATCCTTCTTGATTTTAAAGCTATTTTCCCTTCCATTATACAAATAAAATATTTTGTATATCCATAGCATTCCAAACAAAAGATGGAACACACTCATAGGAACAACTTCACACAAAATTGTATCCTTATATGCACCTATTTGAAAATAAACCCAAACTTTCTCCTTGACAAAGAAAGCATGCTCAACATTTACCGAAAAAATAGAATAAGGTGACTCATGAGGTATCCTTTCTAATTGCAACTTATCTACCATTTCTTGAGATACCAAATTATCCAAACTACCTGAATCCACCATTACCTTACATACCTTACCTTGAAATTTGCATCTGGTTTGGAAAATGGCAATCCTCATCTATTCCTCTTTCTCATCCAACCTTTTGAAGGCCATAATGTCTTTTCACCTTCCAATGCTTCTCCTTCAATCTTCAAGAGATATAATTCATCTCTTTGATACCACTTTGATTTAGAGACAGGGATGTTATCAACAAACTTGTATCATTTTTCACAATTTGATTTTCATAAGTTCATTCAAAACTCAGAAATGACTCTTCATTGATCTAACCACCTAATGGCTCCAATACACCCTTATTTTTTGAAACCTTTTAAAAGACTCCAAGATTCATATAACAAGATTAAATACCTCAATTAAACCAAACTAACTCACTTTCAAGACTTTAAGAACTTATATCTGCACATTCTCCCTTTAAGCTACCATACACCTAGTAGGTGTCCAAACACTATTTTAGGGATTTATTTCACTACCACAATGAAAAATCCTCCAACCACTCCCACTTCTAGGGACCCATTAACCTGGAAAAAATCATATTTGAAATTCACCATAAGGTTCTTTAGACCATCAAGACACAAATTGACTTTTTAGGCTAAAATGGGCTCCAATTAGCCCTCTTTTCCAAAAGGACTTCACCTTAAAAAATTTCCCCAAATCATCAAACATAAAAATAGTTTTATATCTGCCTCCAAAACTCAAGAATCTCCAACCAATAGGTCACTACAGGTTCACCAAGACCCATTTCTCTTAAACCCTCACTTTTTACAACTTAGACTAGGGCTTATTGATTTACCCATGCCCTGACCACTCACAAACCTAAAACCACTTCAATCCCTCTTCATTTTTCCTATACATGCTTAAAATAACATCACATCATGTTTTCCTCATGTTAGAAACACACTTCATTTGAAAATCCACTCATTTTCCACTCTTTTCCAACCTTTCCTAATAGGGTTTCAACCTCCTTCTCACTCCTAGCCTTTCCCAACTTCTTAGACCCTCTAAACACTTCAAAATACACTTGATTAACCAACTTCCACTAGGTTACAACCTATCCCCACTCAACTTCACATAAACTCACTTCCTAGCCTTGCATAAAAGGCACAAACCAATGGTTTCACAATAGGGCAGCGTGGAAATCTCCCTCCAAAGGCTTCTCAACCTTGAGAATATTCTCCTATCACTATTCCTAAACTAACAAGGCCCATTCCACCTAGATACAATATTTACAGAAGGGTAGAATGGCCTACTTGTCTCATATTTGTGCTCAACCCTCAATACCCCTGTTATAGACCAGTCAAGGGAAATTAGTCCTTAAAACACCTTTTACTCAATGAAATCCTACAAGAATGGATTAAAAAAGAATCAAACACCATGTTGTAACAAATTCAAAGCATTTAGAATCCAACCCCTTTTGTATGGACCCGTTTAAAGGCTGGGAATAACGAAAAACTCAAAAAATAACTAGACAAACATAACTTTTTATTAATATTCTCCTCCAAAGTGCTCCAACCAACCTTCCTCGATCCTTCAACAAACCATTTAAACATTTTTCAATAAAAAATACTCATGGAACACCTATAACTGACCACTAAACTAACTTAACTCCTTCAAATTCTATATTTTGCACGTTTGAATCAAACTAATACATCATAAGGTAACTTTTGAATCAAACTAGTACTAACAACCCCAAGTACATTAAAAGTGGTCTTATTAGACCTTTATTAAAATGAAAGATTCAAATTACTCCCTAATTCCTATACTATCCTATTCTTGATGAATGTTTGCAATCATGTGTTTTAGTTGCTCCTGCACCACTTTAATAAGGTGCCATAAAGGAAAATGGTTTTTGAGCTCTATGAGACCTAAGAAAAACTTCATATGCTTGAAATTCATAGACATTGTTATTGCATAATAGTGTAAGGATTGTTCAAATGGATTTTTCTTTTCTCGTGCAATGTGTCATCTTAGGGACCATCATGCTTAATGTCTCCAAGAGAGTATAAGTGCAAACGGTCTCATCTTGTTTCCAAGAGAGGAAAAGTGCAAGGTCTCATCTTGGGGAACATTGTGCCAAATGTGTCCAAGAGATGGAATCACAAGAAAAATAAAATTACACATTGAAATGTGAGTGGTGATGTATGCCCCCACTTTAAAGTGGTTGTGAGAAATTGCTTTAAAGTAGAAGAAGAGGACATGAGAGATTACATAGAAATTCCTATGCCAAGTCATATGTTTCTAATAAGCTACGTCATGAGAAAGGGAAGTATGTCATATGCGAGCCAACTAAAGGCATGTCATCCACATCCCAAGCTTGCTCTTATGTATTCATGAAAGGTTAATGAATAGCCAAAGGAGGCAACCACAAGTGACATTCAATGATAAGGCTACATAACCCCTTGCCCCCACTGAGTGTAGGACAAGGGTGAGCTGAAATGATTAATGAAATGCATGCTAGAATGAAAATGAGTATCAATTAGAGGACCTAGGTTCCCCCACATAGGGAAGCATGCCAAACTCCTTAAGATGTTGGATTATATGACTCAAAGCATACATTCATTAGTGGAGTGACCATGAACTCTATGATAGGTGAAGAATGAAGTCTTGTAAGAGCATTTTTTTTGAGTTCTAGGGGGAAGGGTGATCATGTGATCTTGGAGGAGTCTCAACAAGATACTCTCTTGATCAATGGTAGAAGGTGGTCTTGTGTTTTACATCAAAGATACATCTTACTTAGTATTAGATGTCATACTTACACTTGTTTCTCTAGATTGCAAGATTTTTTTCTCACTCTTATAGGAGGAGGGAAAATCTATCGAATGCTAATCATTGGTTTCTTGTGAGATGACATTGACATTAAGTAAAGGGTTTTTGATTTATGTCATATTATGTAAAGGATGATGTTCAAGACCACTAATGTCGAGGAGTTCAGAATGGATGATTGTTAAGGATGATTTAGGAGTATTTTGTGTGAGATTTTTAATGTTGAGTGAAGGCTTAGAAATCTCTATCAAAGGAAAATAACCAAGACCATGAGTGATTTTTTGTGTGATAGGTTCGATAGGGTTACTGATACCTTGTTCATTAGCACCACATCCTTGTCCACTATAGACAAGTTTTTTCATAAGCTCATATCTTTTTCCATACATATTTTTCATTGCTTTTGGATTGGGTGGTGATTGGTGATAATTTCCATCAAAGGTGGTTGTGTAATGTACTTCTTTGTCTGAAGTGGTTGAGGCGGATGCTTTCGAAAGGTTTGTTTTGAATTTTGTGTTAATAGTGTTGGTGTTTATTTTCCCTTGTTATAATATTTGTTGATGAATTTGTATTCGCCTATGAATTCATGTTTGAAATACAAGGAACCCCAATCATCTTCTAATAGCTTCATTATTTTTTCAAGATGTTATTGTTTCTCTTGTTGTTGAATGAGTTCCACTTCTATGGTTGATGTGGATGTATTGAAGGAATTTTCTTTGTTTTTCCCAAGTTGTAAGACACTATATGGTTCAAGATCAGTGTCAAGGGTGTATACCTTGTTGTTTTATATGTATTTCATTTTTTGATGAAGAGTGGAAGGAACAAAATTCATTGCATGAATCCACGATATGCCTAGGATAATATTGCATGAAAGTTCATAAGGCATAACATGGATTGGTGTATTCAGAGTGGCCACTCCAATTGTACATAAGATGTATAATGACCACCCCAAGTGGTTTCTTTTTGACATTTTCAAATCCTATAATAGAGAAAGAATCAGGTTGAATGGTTGATTAATCAATGCCAAGTCTATCCAAAAGGCTTACACTATAGGCATTGAGGGTAGAACTAGTATCTACAAGAGTTCTCTTTATCCCTTTTAATTTGTATCACGCTATAATCATGAAAGAATCATTATGTTTTTGCACGTCCAAAGAGGGGAGTTCAATTTGGTGGAAAACAATAACACCATTCAATATATGAATTATAGATGCTATATCATGTGGTGGCACATTAGAAGGGACATGAACTTGTTGTAAGGCTGTTTGAAGCATAGTGTGATAGTTAGGTGAAGTTTGAAGAAGGTTCCAAAGGGAGATCTTTGCGGGAAGACTCTATTTGATTTTGATTCATTTCTAAGATCTCATTCTCTTGTTCCATATTATCTACCCTGCTAGGAGAACTTGTAATATGTACATCTGAGTTTGAAATTTGTAAAGTAGCTTCATTATAAGTGGGAGAGGCATCCAAAGAAGGAACATTATGATTTTAAAATAGATCTTCCCATAGAATAAGGACATTAGGGAAGGCAGGGGTAATATTCTCATGATCTTGAATAGGTATATCTTCTAACAAAAACCTATCCTCTTTGCATCAAGGAAGGATATTAGGAGAATAACAAGTTTGATTATCATGATTATGGAGACTAGGTAAGGTATTGTCTAGAAATGTGTCTATGATCTCATCTTCTTGTTATGTTGTGTGATTGTCATGATTACTTAGTGTGATGTCCTTTTCTTTAGTAATGTTATGTCTAATAGGGGAGGTAAGAGGAGAGAAACCACTTAGAGTGTCAAAACTCTCATCAATTGGTTCTTCTAACACTATAATCTCTTCTTCGCAAGTGGGGGAGAAAATAGGAGAAGAGGAAATGTAAGTGTTGTGATTATTGAGGGTTTCTTTCACTAAAATAACCTCATCCACAAAAGGGAAAATAGGAGAGGGATCTATGATGAATAAAAAGAGAGGGGAAAGGACCTCATAGTCATATGCACTTAACAAAATTCTCTTACATCATGTGATAATATCTAAAAATAGAACATGAAAGATAATAACTATAGAACTTTGTAATGAAAACATGATAGGATGATTATTATACAAACTTGAAATGTAACTATGTTAAAGAAAACATGAAAAAGAGGAATGCAATTTTTTAGATTTTAAGGATGACCATTGACTGATTATGCTATGTAACAATGTGAGCATGCAAACTTGAAATTGAAACCATGAATGAAATGAGCTAGTTTGGGCTAGATGCAATGAAATGTATGTTATAGAAACTTAGCCAGCTGATACAATTAGGTAATTGCACCAAACAAAAGTTTAATAATAGGGTTTTCAATTCTATAAAGGGCGGTTTTAGGGGTGATGAGGGATTTATTCACCCAAGGTGGCAAATGAGTCCTAGTGAGGGATTTTTTTAGAGTTTTCAAATGTTTTTGATGGATTTTTATGTTTTTGGAGTGCTATGATTTAGACCTAAGTTAAAAATGTAGAATTTCAAAAAAATTAAATGAATTTAGATGCCAACAATGCAACCTAAATGCACTTTTTATGAACACAAAATTTGCAACATACCATGCCAATTAACTAATGTAAAGTCAAAGAAAGGCTAGATCTATGATGAAGGAATCCAAATAATAAAATAGAAGTATTTGAAAACTAGGTTCATCAAAATGTACCATAGATTTTAAGGTTGAATGGAATGTTGTCTCTTTTGCTCAATTAGGGTCTTTCACCTAATGAAAATAGATAGATCCCACACCCAAAATCTAGGTGGTTCACTCAAATTAAGATATGTATGATGAAATTAAGACTAAATGCAATGATATAAAATGTAACTAGATGTTTAAATTGATTGATTATGTATGCAAACCCTAAGAAATGTAAGTTGTTTGAAAACACATTGTGTAATGAAAAAACACCTAGAAACGAATAGTAAACTGCAACAAAAATAGATAAAATTGAAAGTGTGCTCCTAAGATATGGATGGAGACTGGAAATGGTATTTGGAATGTAGATAATCCTTATTTTTAGGCCTGGTGGGACTCATTCACCATTTCGGGTGAATCAATCCCAGTTCAGTGAAACTATTCTAGTACCCGTTTCAAACAAATGGGTGTCTAAAAATGTAGAAAACCAAAAATTGGATTAGAAGTGGGAATCATTTTCCACCCATGGTGAATGAGTCCACTTTTGAATTTCTAAATATTTAAAGATGGAAACAAAATCCTTTAGTTTGCATTTTTTGCTTCTCCAAGTGTCTATTTTTGAAACTATCGAATAAGGGCCTAAAAGTGACTTTTTGTGGGTATTTCAACTTGTCCAATGAAGAGATGACTTGAAATTTTTTTCAATGTAATATTCAATAATTTCTAAGCCTCCAAGATGTCTAAGTTTGTAAACAAACAAGAAGAGAAGAAGAAATGTTGGATGTGAGGGCATGGGGGTTTGCCTTGGTCAAACCCATTTTAGGTAATTAAACCAAAATGATGAAAGTGTTGGTGTAATTAATTAATTATTACACTAGAATAAGTTAACTTAGGTATTGAATTTAATTAATTAAGTCCTAGGTTGCACTATTAGATCAATCATTTAATAAATGGGATAATATTCCCTTCCTTATTTGTAGGAGATAAGATTCCTTCTAGAAGATGAGTTGTCCTTCTAGAACTTATCCCCTCATTTAATGATCATCACCATTAGGGTTCACATGTTTTCACATGTTGTTAGATCAAGACACATGGCAACATCTCATGCATATTAGGGTTTAGCTCATGCCTATATAATCAGGCACCTTGTACATTTGTAATCAATCTTTTTCATCAATATAGAATCTCTATTGTACATGCCTAGTTGCAACACTTTCTGGGCGGTTGATTATCTTTCCTGGCTTAAAGGTCCTACATCGAAGACTGCAGCATCAAGGAATGTGCATCCATAATCCCAACATGGTATCAGAGCTTATCCAGTGAAACGTCAACCCTCGATCAAGAAAGTTGGTGTGCGAGATTCTTGCAGGCTTGAAGGTTTCCATTGAAGGCTACTTGTTTGCACCTGGGGACCAAGCTGATTTCTGAAGTAGATAGAGTCAAATCCGAACATGCCATTTTCTTCAGAAGGCCTTGAAACCCTAGGATCGCCTGCCCATTCATCAAAATCAGATACATCAACCCAGGAGCTTCAGAGGTATTTTTAGGGTTTGCAAAATCAATTGTACTATCCGTACAATTTGCAGCAAAAAATCATCCCGGTCAGTTGTCCTCTGAGGCAAAAAAAATTTATACGAAGGCCATTTTCTATTTTCAAAAAAAAATCAGGGCATTTTATCTAAATTTTTGGAAATTTTTTTTTGGGTTTTCTATAGTTTGCTGAAAAATATTTTTTGGGCGACCTGCTATTTATTTATTCTGTCGACATTGTTTGGACTATAGTCCATCAGCATTTTTATTGTGGATTTGTTTTGGTCGGCATATTTTAAAAAATATATATATATACAAAAAGGCTTTTTGATTTTTAATTGCTCTAAAAGCAATATTAAAAATCAAATATATATTTTTTTTGGCCCATTTAAATCACAGTCCGCAGAAGGGTTTTCAGACTTCGCATTCATTTTACAGGGGTAAAGTACTATGTGTCAGCCTTCATTAATATCTCTGCAGGGTTGTCACATCCGCCATTGGTGTGTCCCATCACCGTTTGTCGGCATCCTTCCGCCAGCATTGTTCTATCACTGAGACCTTCCATTGACTCCCAAACGTTGAAGCTCTCGCCGACTTTCGTCGATGAATCATCCCCCATTGGCTCCTGTGTTCCCCCACCGGCCATCCTCCCGGCTGCCACTGACCACCAACTGGCTGAGTCATCTACCAGCCCATCTTGTCGACCACCGGACTTCTACCGGGATTGTTGCCTACGTCGATGAGATCCGACCATGAGCGACGCCACCGAAACTCACCGCTCCACCTAGAACTCTCAGCCTCGCCACCACCTATCCGGTGGTGCATTTTTTTTGCTAGCTCAACCACCGCGGTCACATGCACGACTAGCTGCTAAGCTCGGAGGGGCTAATTTTTTTGACCCAGATTAGCCTGCAAGTGCCTCAAATAGGCATTTTTTTCTTTTTATCATAACTTTCACCTAGGGTATCCATCTTTTGCAAACGATATACTGTCGGAAAGGGAATTTCATCTACTTTCTAGTGGTAGATCCATTCTGTGAAATTTTTCTCACAAAAATTCTATAGCCAACTGAAGAAAAAACCCTAATTTGGACATAAAAGCTTGTATCTTCGCAACTGCTCATTAGATTTCAGTGATTCCAGCGGCATTAGGAAGGTGATTCAGAGTTTTTTTTTCATCAGTCCAGCCCCTTGATCAGTTTCAGCTCCAAGTACTCTTGCATGTGATTTTTTTAGTTTGGTGCATTTGTTCAATAACCTGGACATCCTAAAGCTTGGGAAATTATTTGGAAGTCTTTATTTGCTATTGAAGGTCAGTGTCTTTGTTTTTTGTGAAGAAAATTCATTATGGGGCTTGCATATTTCTCTCCTTCTTTGGTTATGTTACACAAGGGTAACTATTCACAATAGCGAGATGGGATCTGCCACCATCTTCATTTACTTGATTTTTTGCCATATCTATCTAGTATAGTTCCTCATCCAAGTGAAGGTATTCATGAACTTGCTTGGAGTTGCAGCAGATACACTGTTTTGGAGATTATTTCTATGCAAGTTGATTGTGATGTTTTGAATGCTATTGATCATTGTGATTGTCCTCACATTCTTTGGACTAAGCTTTGGGAGATCTACGGAGATTCAGATACTCCACCATTCCCTAATGGTCATGTTTCAGAATGTCTTGCTTTAGATCAAGTTCCCCATGATGCTATTGTTGTGCAGGAAGTTGGTTACCTTGATCTTTCCGAAGAGGTTGACAAGGTTCCTTTCAGTACTTTTTCTTCATCAAAGATAGTTGGTATCCCTTCACATTTAGTGATTCCTTGTCCACAATCATTGATTGCGGCTTCCACCATCATCATCGATCAGGACACATTTAGTTTTTCAGACTTGACATCACATGATGGCTTTGTTTCAGGTATCACTGATTTGGCTACTTCTACAGGTTTGGAGAAAATTCTTGAGGGGATATCACTCCTCTATTCAGATTTGGCTTTGGAGAGTTATTTTGAGTCTCCTCATTACTTTGTCTCAATGTTGATTGGGAATTCAGAGACTACCTTGGAGGCATTGAGTTTCTCTTCAAATATTTCATATTCGAGACTTCTTCCCTATCATTCCATTTAGGTTCTTCAGCATCAACCATTGGATCTGCTTCCAACTTCCTTTAGTGGTTTTGAGGACACTTCATTCAAGGGGGCTATCAAGTCTCCATCATATTCATTCTATCTCAGTCTTTGGATATTGTTTAGCATCAGTTTCTGCATTGTCCTGGTTTGTCACCCTCTTCATTGTTTGGGACTATGAAATTTTCATCATTAGGCAAGGAGACATTTGAGCAGCGTTTAGAGACATCATCATCCATTTTCATCCTTCCTTCCTTCAATTCCTATCCGGAATGGGAAGCATCTCTCCACTTGTAGTTGGTTTTGTTTCTTCTAAAAGGGAGACAAGTTGTTTATCGACATTGGATCTTGTTATGTCTTCAAACACTTCCCTTCTTTGTAGGTGATCACATCTTTTGGGGGGGCTACATAGTCTCTCTCTTTCCATCCTATGGGAGAGCATTGATTGTATTGTATCCATGTGACAGATGGTGTACTTGGGGGGTATTTGGGAGTCCTCCATCCTTCCCATCCTATCTCACATTTCTACTTTTTCATCTCCTTTTTGGAGAGGGGTTTTGTTCCCATTGGGTTTTCTCCTTTTCTCCGTTTTTGGGAGATTTTCTGCATCTTCATGTACATGGGTACCTAACATGGCCTTGTAGCCAGGACCCATCATCATCTTGCATAATCATTGCATTTTCCTCCCTAAGTTGCACGTATGGGGGGGTGTTGGTGTAATTAATTAATTATTACACTAGCATAAGTTAACTTAGGTCTTGCATTTAATTAATTAAGTCCTAGGTTGCACTATTAGATCAATCATTTAATAAATGGGATAATATTCCCTTCCTTATTTGTAGGAGATAAGATTCCTTCCAGAAGATGAGTTGTCCTTCTAGAACTTATCCCCTCATTTAATGATCATCACCATTAGGGTTCACATGTTGTCACATGTTGTTAGATCAAGACACATGGCAACATCTCATGCATATTAGGGTTTAGCTCATGCCTATATAATCAGGCACCTTGTACATTTGTAATCAATCTTTTTCATCAATATAGAATCTCTATTGTGCATGCCTAGTTGCAACACTTTTTGGGCGGTTGATTATCTTTCCTGGCTTAAAGGTCCTACATCAAAGACTGCAGCTTCAAGGACTGTGCATCCATAATCCCAACAGAAAGAAGGTAATAAATCATGAAACAATGAAGTAAATTCCTTTCCATGATGTTTGATCTTGAATTTCTATAGAAAAACATGAAGAATCTGCCCTTGAATGTCTTAGGAAGCAATATTAATGACTTGTAATGATGAAACCCTAAATTACTTGACTTGAAAGAGAAGATGGATGATGAATGAGTTATGAAATGAGTTAATGGATGTGAATTAGGGTTTAGAAGGTTTATTTTATAGGAAATTCACCTTATTCACCCATAAATTGGATCGCTAAGGCCAACATGCAAGAATATTAAACTTAATTTCCAATTTTTTTGGGTAAAAACTCAAATTTGACCCAAATGGGAATCATTTTCCACCTTGGGTGAATTATTACCACCTAAAAAGGATTCATTCACCACAAGTGGTGAATTAGTCCCACTGGGGCCCATTTTCTAGCTAGATTGCTAGGAAATAAGGAAATAAGGTTTGTATGGTCACTTTGTCAGGTATTTCATCAAATATTTCCTTGGGATGCACAATATGGGGTAATAGGGCTTACTAATGATGATGTGAAGGTCAATTAGGTTTTGGGACACAAAATTCAATGTGAAAGTGTGATTAAATACACTTTACAACAATAAAATGAGGTCCACTTAGCTTAGAAAGACACAATATCCAATGTGAATGTGTAAGATACATTAGAACACTAGGTTAACATTAAGTTTAATTCAAAAACCTTCTAGATTGATGTGATAATGTCATTAAACACATTTATTAATGTTGAATTAGGGGAAAATGGGTTCATTAAGTCTAGAAAAGTGTGAAATTCCTTTACAACACTTACAACACCTTTAGAAGACATCGTTGAATGCATTTTATTCAATTTGCAAGGGTCCAAGACCTAGTGTGGATGTGAAAAACACCTCAAAACACTAAATCAATGCCTTATTAAGTTTAATTTGTTATCAATTATTCCCCAAAGCAAGAAAGTTGTCTTTTTTCTATGGTACAGTATGAAAGGGGAATTTGCGCAAGAGGTGAAAATTCGCTCCTATACGTTTTTCCCCCACTTTAGTGAGCACAAATATTGATGAGTTCTTTGGTAAAGTAGGTCAAAGAGTGAATAGGATTGGAAATGTATACTTGAACTATCGAGGAAGCAGACCACAATCTGGAAAGCTCAAAAGCATAGAGTAGGCAAAGGACTTCATAGCCCCATAGAACTATGAAGTATATAATGAAAGTATCTTATAGGCCCGCGGACCTACAAGGAAGAAACCCCCAAGATATCTCACATGAAGAAAGCCTCGAAAAGAAAGTACCCCACAGGCCCATAGACCTATAGCAAAGGTGTTCTCCAAGATCTCTCACATGAAGGAAACCCAAAAAAATTGCCTTATCGACCTGTAGACCTACAAGAAAAGTGTCCTCCAAGATCTCTCACATGAAGGAAAGCCAGAAAAAATGACTTGCAGACCTGCAGACCTACAAGGGAGTGACCCTCAAGATCTCTCACATGGAGGAAGCCTAGAGATAGTTTTTTACAAGCCTGTAGACCTACAAGGAAGGTTTCCTCCAAGATATCTCATATGAAGGAAACCCTGAAAAAAAGGGGACTCTACAGAGTCAAAAAGAAACTTCATAGGCACACCTACAAAGCAACATGTTTACCCATAGATAGAACATATCTAAAAATGGCCACATAGGAAATTAAGCAGATAGTCATGCAGACTGTCAATAGGTTAGAAACCTTTCAAAGGGTTCCCTAAGGAACCCGATGTGAAGAAGGGGTCCACTCAAGGGACACACTAATTTGAAAGTGCGGAAGAGATATTGCTTCTCAAATTAATTCATCATCAAGGAATTTGAAAGGAATAAGATGCCCCCTTGTGAGGGGAAGTTCAATCCCACCTTGAAGGAAAGTTCTGAATTTCTTTCTTTGCAAACCCATGATGAAGGAAACATGTTTTGTTATGGGTCCAAGTTGATAATGTGATTCTTTGAAAAAGTTTGAGAGGATTTCAAGAAAAAATTCATTGGAAATGAATGAATTTTCCTAAAATCGAAGTGATGGTATTGTCACAAATGAAAGGGACAACTCAAGCAAAGAAGAGTGAAAGAAAAAAGAAAAAAAGAGACAAAGACATCACAAACAAAGGGCACAGGGGTGATCTGATATTTAGAGGTTAGGACTGATCATAAATATATATATACATATATATATATAAGTATAATAATAGTATATAAAATGAACTGTTATCAACCCCCTACTATATTAGACCATGTGAAGAATGCATGAGAAGACAAAGTAAAAATAAAAAATTGGGTCAACATGGAAGGGAAGCCTAAATTCTGCCAACGCTTTGCATCGTCCCTGATTTTCCAAAAGTAAATCACAAACATGGAAGAATGATAAAAATAAAAGAAGTTTTCCAACACAAAAACCACACCTGTATCCAAGAACCAACAAGGGTGACAAGGGTCATCCCAAAAATTATAACACAACTATGGGGGAGCACAACACAACACACACACACACATCTAATCTAAAGATAAAGAAGATGCCTCCCCCTAACACTAATTGACCAAGAGGTCATCCACTTTCTGATCTAGATATTCATAAGGGGAAAGAGGAATAGCTTGCAATTGTGGGATGTTAAGAGGAGGAGCTTCTGAACCTCTTGCAACAAGGGCTAAGGAAGAAGGCCCTGCAAGGTCTCCTCCACTAGGCTCTTGTGGAGCTATGGTCAACTATTTTGCAAAGATCACTGTCAAGGTCATAACTTTGTCTAGAGAGTTAAACATGCACTTCACCGGATTTCTATGTCATACCTCAATGAACTAAGGGGAAGCCAGGGCTAGATCTATCACCAAGATAGAATAGGCTAGTGTGGGACCACATTTCAAAGAAGGTGGGCTCCTCTTATTTCCTCCATTACTAGAAGGACCACCCTCCACCTTTAGCTTCATTGAGGGGATTGAACTCACCACAGACAAAGCTAGAGGTGCAAAGGAAGAGGAGGAGAAAATTGTAGTAGATACCACGAAAGTGTTTGGCATATCCACAAGTTTTGGGAAAGGAGGGACATTTGGAAGGGACATCAACAAGGGTGGCTCCATCGAAGGAGTGATGAACACTTGCACCTTTTTGGGGTAAAATGCATTCACAATAGGAGCTAGAAGCGAGATTGAACTAGGTTGAACAAAGCAGAGAGGAGGACACACCAGGAGGCCCTAAAGTAGGGGCTATCATCTCCTCTTTCTTTCTTTGCAAGGTGGCCTACGCAGCCATGAGAGACTTTCAATGGTGCTTCCACTCACGTGGAAGGTGGTTTCTATGACTCTTTGAACTAGATACTAGAGGATGTGAAGGGATAGAAGGATCCTAATCAACCATGGGAGTGTCAACCATAGTTGTTTCTAGTGGAGGGATACACTCTTGAATGGGAGTAGGGGGAGAAAGTTGAGAAACAATGGGGGGAGTTGGCTCTAATACCTCAGCAGTGGACATCTTCCCATTCACTATCTTGGGAGGAGAAGTGTTAGGAGGCCATAGAGGTTGAGAATAGAAGATTCCCCATGGGGGCCTTTCCCTCTACCATAAAAGTAGTACCAAGGTCTTGATGGTTTGGTAGGGAGGTCTGATATCCTAATTTTAGGTCTATTCCAAAGTGGCATCATCTGAATCAATAGATAAAATCCAAACATATTCATCAAAAACTCTTCTCTAGAAAGAGGAGGAGAGTCATCATGAGGATGGGGTAGATTCTCTTTTCCCTTTCAAGAAGAGGAGGAAGCTAGTTGTTGTACCACCAAAAGAGCCAATTTTAGCTATCCCTTGTCCCCAATCTTATACTTCACATAATTTTTATAAATTAGGTCCATTCTTGGAGGGAGCAGATTGACTGGGGTGGGTCAAAAGTGTTCTAATGAATATTCCCCATGGGAAACCAGAGGCTGGTATCTAGTGTCATGCACTACACACAAAACACCTTCATGGGAGAACATTAAACATTTTTGGATGACAAAGGTGATTCCATTTATGGAAGCTAGCCAAGGTATGCCTAACCTCATCCCGAATAGATTTGGCTCCAGGATAACATCAAAGACTATGTCTACAACCCTAGGTCC
>VDFB02262679.1:0-29015 GCA_007258455.2 Sequoia sempervirens | reverse complement strand
ATATATATATTTAAAATGTTGTATATGGCTTTGAAGTTGAATATCATAAATAACTTAGAGGCTGATTTATTAAACCAAATCAAAGTTGAAGTATGATATAATTGTGACGGTATTCTTTAGCTGCATATTACTCTTACTGCCTGCATATGAAGAGTTTGTAATCTATAAACAATGAGCAACTATTAGGTCGATGTAAGGTGAAAGACGAAGTCAACACCTTTTGTGGGAAGCTTGTGGACTTAGTAAGATTTTAATGCCATGTTATTGAGCATAGACCAATATCTATAAAGGTGTGAAAATAAGTCAGCGACTTTGTCAAACTGATTTATTATGTGAATCAACTCTTACCAAGACTTAATCAATGCAAGCTTGGTATTGCATATCTGATGTTGATTGTTTTAGATATGAAGGAAACCACACCAAATCTATAAGTTTATTGATGCTTTGGTGGCACGTTTGAATCCTTATACCTGTAGATGTCCATTATGAAATGAAACCCAAATTCAATCATGTGTTATTTTGATTTAGTCTCTAATTGTTGTCAATCAACAAGGTTGATCTATAGTTGTTTTAGTTAAGTATGTGCTTACATGTTCACAATATTTTAGCTATGATATATTTGTTTTTGTGCATACTAATTATTGTTAGAATTGATACCTAAACTGTAGGCTGAGAGGTCTCCAAATTGTTGTATAAATAGTGGAGTTAGTTCACCTATTTGGGATACATTCCTTGAGCAAGTTTCTACATTCTATTTATATTCCTTTTTGCATTGTTCTGCCTAGTACAATGAGTGAGAGCTTTGAGCATTAAAGAGAGTTTATTATTATTTTGAGAGAAGTATTTTCAAACTTGTGAGATAGTGGTTGTTGAGACTTTGTTGGAAGATCGATACTAGACTAGTTGTTGTTATGGAAGTGTTGTGTTTGTAGCCAGTCGATTGGAAAGATTATCATAGGAATGATGATATTCTTCCTTTGTTTTTATTATTTTTGAAAGAGTTGTTTCTTGATTTTTAAACTAGTCTATTATAGTTACTTGCAATTAGAAAAAAAAAAGTTTTCTTTGAAAGAAAATTAGAAGATGTTTACTCCTTTGGTGAATTCTTTATATATACTCCATGATAGGATTTTTTTTTTCATAGGTATTATTATTATACTAGATATGATTAAACATGGATAGCTTAAGGTATACTCATAGCTATATAATTGATTATGCCAGATGGATAGTAGGTTACTCTTGGGATTGTTGTCCAATGAAGGGAGGGAACTAGTACTTTGCTTTATGAGTTGTGTTACCTTATGTTGTGTTAAAGAGATAGGTTATCCTTAGAATTAGCTTACCCATGGAAAGGGATTACCTAAGCATAGGTTTAATGGCCTTAAGTCAAAATAAGCTTGCTATAATGGAATTGAATGGTAGACCTTCACTTGATTATACTAAGTGAGAACACTTTGGCCAAAGTAGTGTGATTTCTTGGGGCTCCACTGTCAGCTTACCATGTCCATTTAAATGCATGAGGGTTACCTAGTGTAGGTTATACATCCTATTCATGTAGGGCACAACACTAAGCTCAGAGTGGTATGTCATATGAGGTTACCCAACCAATACCTTCATTGAAGGGTAGGGTCATCTATCATTGATATATGTCTAGGGGACTGCATATGAGTCTGTGGTTGGCTGGAAAGTGCTTGAGTGATGCTTCTACTCCTCAAAAAGTGACAAGAGACCAAGGTTTGAAAGGAAAATTCCTAGACCAGCTATATATTATGCTATGAAGCTCAGAGGAGTTATGTATGTAGTTTTGTAATTTCTTGGAATATTGTATTGAAATGGAAATCCATATTGTATGTTTTTGAAAAGGAAAAAATAGGTTTTACAGGGACCTGAAACCACAGAGTCAAAACAACAAAAGATAAAAAAATAAGTCCAAACAAGCAGACGACTATCCCAAAAAGGAAATGATAGCACAAAGAGACAACAAGGTCCAAAAAAAGGACTGCCCAAAAAGCCAGAAACAAACACCTCCGCACTACTCCAAGGTGTTCAACAACTCCTCAGCCTCCTTTTCAACAACCTTCATATCTTGTAACCATTGCTTGAGGATTTGAGCCATATGTGATGAAGTCGGGGTCTTCCTCTTAGTGTTAGCCCATGTACGAGTCGAAATCCCTTCACCAGCAAATCTGCAACATCCTCTGTCCGCATCCAAATCCATGACCAGCGAACCCTTTTGATTTTTTTTGAGCTTTTCCACCATTGCATTGATGATAATGGTGTTACGCCTGGAAATTTTGTGATTGTTTGCCACAATGGCCCTAATATTTTGGCCTATCTTGGACATATTGCACTTGATACTAGTCAATCTTTCCTCCTCTGAATGCTATCTTTTCCTTGTTAAGGGGGTTTCCTGTCCTTCATTCTCTTTACAACTCTAGCTAATATTTTGCTCCAAATCCATGACCCTATTGCTTAGATCTATATTACAGCCTTTCAAATCATAGACTTCCTTCTAGGTCCACTTGAGAACAGTGAAAAGGCCATCCATACTTTTTTTTGCCACACTCACAATGTCCTCAGGCTTGAGCTTATTTAGGGCTGAATTAAATTCATCTTGATTAGGGGAATCAATAGGGGCATTCCCAAATCTACTAGACACAGGGGCACAAGGGGTCGACTCCTTACTGACCATAGGTTTATCAGAAATAATTTCCATGGAATTCCTAGAATACGAGACAAGTTTCGTAACAGAGGTACCTTTAAAACCAGAGACCAAATCCAGAGTAGGGCAGCTAGGAGACGGCTGGGGAATAAGACAGGGTGGCGAGGCAAAACCTAGGCTAGGGCACTCATGCAGAGGCTGCAACTTAGGACATGACGGCGAAGCAGAATCCTTAAGGGTATTCTGGCAAGACAGGGAGAGGGGAGCATTGGTATTAGGACCAATAGGGGCACAAGCAAGGAGGCCTGGGGTTCATTCTTCCTACTACTTTCTATATCCTCATCATCCAATTCTCTAATATCAATAATTTTAGGAAAAGCAAGTAAATTTTGATAATGCTCAAATATGAGACTGACAAGACCAGGGTGAATAATAGCAGTACTCCTAGGGTTTCTTTTAACTTCATCAAGGCAATTCTTCAAAGAAGAGAATAAGTAGAAAGGCAGAGAGATGCAAACCTTATGACGAAAGTGGTTCAGAATGGAAAAGTGGTAACCATACACTCTGGTGAAGCGCCTGTCAACCATGATATACTCCATAATAACTCTTAAAAATTTCCTCCAGATAGATTTTATGGACTCCACATCAAAGTAGCTATTGGTAACCTTAAGCAACTTAGCCTTTTCCTTGTCTTTTTTTGGAAATTTAATGACCGCTTCATCAGAGAACTAATGGTCTTGATAAAATTTCACACCCTCTTTCGAAAGACTATTTATCTCACTAATTAAATCCTCATTCATCTTAACATTCCTTCCAAACAACACAATCTCACCATTTTTCCAATTTTTTACAAAATAATCCAGCATCCCCTCATCTGTACCATGGAGCTTTTCCAAATACGGGACTAAGCCTCCCTTTTCAATTCTTTCCCAGGCTTTGTCATTCTTTCTATGCTCCTGAAAACTTCTTGGCTCCACATGTTTTCTTTCTCCCCCCATTTTCAAAGCTCTGTTAAACAACACCCTACAATTGTTTTGGGTCTCGTTTAGGCATATTTTATCAAACACCCAGAAAGCATGCCGGAGACACTTCTTGAAAAAGAAAATGACGTCGATCCCATCAGTACCTAATCTTTATCTGCTTCATCATGACGAAGACAAACTTCTCTTCCATGCACTGAATCATAATAAATTAGCACTTTCACTTCAGGATGGAGGTAGTCATTCTTCCTCCATGTGTTTTCCCCACCCTTCTTAACCCCTTCATTGGCAAAGTAATCAGCCACCTTCTGGCTTCTCTATAGGCATGGGACACTTTCACTTTATCAAATTTACTTAATAAGATTTTAGTATCTTCGATCCACTTTTTGATGGTCCACAAGGGAGGGGTAAGCCCAAGAATGCAATTTATTATATTCATTGAATCACCCTCCAACCAAAGACATTTCGTGTTCATCTTGAAAGCTAAGCTAACCGCATGATAAGCCCCTACAGCTTCCGCAACATGATTAGTTTGGGTGCCGATGTCCACAGCAAAAGCCGCAATAAAAGCCCCCGAATTGTCCCTTAAAACACACCCACTGCCAGCTTTCCCTGGGTTGCCTTTAGCTGCACCATCAAAATTGGCTTTCACCCAACCCAAAGGCGGCAAAGACCAACTAGCATTCTCCCTCCCACAAACAACAGGTTTGAGGATATTTGACCCAACTAATTTTGAGTTCCACTTTTCAGCCATAGCAATATCGAAAGGAGACCAGTTAGCTTTATCAACCATTTTTCTTGGAATTAAAGATAAATTTTCCTTTATAGCCCTTACGATTTTAGCATGCAAGTCCCCTTCCAACATCTCTTTATCCCTAAACACTCTGTTGTTCCTTTCCTTCCAAATATTCCAAGACACAAAAGGTAGAACAAAAGACCATAGCTTTCGCACAAAAGGATTTTTTGAAGGAGCTTTCCATTGCATGAAGAAATCTTCAACAGAGGCAGGGGAAACCCAAACCACATCAAGAAGCGCAACAATTTTACCCCAGATATTCGAAACAAAAGGGCAATGAAGAAAAAAATGGTTAACAGTCTCAGCTTCATTCCTGCACATATAACACCTGTTTGGTAATTGAATTCCTCTTTTTCCAAGATTGTCCAAAGTGAGAATCTTATTCTGTAGCATTATCCAATAGAAAATATTGATTTTAGGAGTCAGGTGATTAATCCAAGCCTTAGACCAGAAGGGTGGAGGCTCCATCAGACTAACCAGCATAGACATGGCAGAAGAAACTAAAAAAATACCAGACGGGTTGTCTATCCAGACAACAAGATCCTCCACCTAGTGTTGAGCTGGTCTTAGGGCCCTGAAGTCTGACTGAACAGGGCTAAGATCCTGACTGATGTTCTTCAAATCAACCCAACCCCCATTCCTCTAGTAATCTTTAACCAAGACTCCAAGTTCCCTTTTACAATCATTCATCCATTTACTGAATTTCTCAATTCTGATCAAAGGATCTTTAAAAAGCCACCTGTCTTCCCAAAACCTTACATAATTTCATTTTCAAATCAGCCAACTAATTCCCTTTTCCAACAACTTTCTACCTCTACTCATATCATTCCAGCAAACAGACCCACGAGGTAAAAAAGAAGAATTTATAATTTCATTAAAAGACTCACAATTATTAAAATATTTTCCTTTTAAGGTATCATGCCATTCTCCATTCAAAGTAAGAGTTCTCCAAAGCTGTTTAGCAAGAAGGGATAGATTCAGAACTTTAATTTTCCTTAAGCCTAGGCCCCCTCTTGATTTGGGTCTACAAACTAGGTCCCGTCCAACAAGTGGCATTCTCTTCTTGTCCTCCACACCAGACTAGAGAAACCTTTTATGAATTTTTTCAATGGCCTCAGCATATTTAGCAGGAATTTTAAATATACTAAGAGCATAAACAAGAAGATTTTGCAAAGAAGCCTTTAGGAGCTAGATTTTTCTAGCTTGACTAAGAAGAGCTCCTTTCCACCCCGATAACTTCTTATTGAATTTTTCAACCAAAGAAATCCAGAACGAGTCTAATGGTTTAGAGCAAAGAGGCAAACCAAGATAGGTTGATGGAAGAGGCTCAATCCGGCATCCAAGAATCTGAGCAAGTTTAAATTGTCTATACTCTGGAGTATTGAGGAAGAAAATTGAACTCTTAGCCCTATTAACAACTTGCGCAGAAGTAGATTCATAGAGATTCAAAATTTTTTTGAAAGTCTTAGCTTCAACCACAGTAGATCTTCCCATGAGAATGGTATCATCAACAAATTATTGGTGGGAACAGGTTAGAAGAGAAGAGGAAGGTCTTAAACTAGCAAGGGATCTTTGATCAATAAGCTTTTTAATATTTCTTCCCAAACTCTTAGCCAAAATTGTAAACATAATAGGAGAAATAGGATCTCCCTGTCTGAGGCCTATGGAAGTCTGAAAAAACCTCGAAGGTGATCCATTCACGATGATAGAAGAGGTAACTATCGAGACAAGTTGGTTCACTAGCTGAATGAATTTGTTATTAAAGCCAAACTTGACTAGGATTTTAAATAAAAAATCCTAATCAACCCGATCATAGGCTTTGGAAATGTCCAATTTAAGGATAAACCCTTCAGTCTTCGAAACCATTAACGAATGTAAATTCTTATGAATAGTAACAACAGAGTCCAGAATGTACCTACCTGGCACAAAACCATTCTACTATGGAGCAATCATTCGAGGAAGCACAAAAAGCATTCTTGTGGTTAAAACCTTCGAAATAATTTTATAAATATAATTACATAGGCTAATTGGCCGAAAAGCTTGAAACTCTGAAGCCCCAAGTTTTTTTGGAATAAGGACCACAAAACTAGCATTTAGTTCTTTCAACAGACATCTTGATCCAAAGAATTCCTTGACAGCATTCACAACATCCAACTCAACAATTTCCCAAAACACTTGGAAGAAGAATAAGGGAAATCCATTTGGTCTAGGAGCTTTGTTACCATCAAAAGAGAAAACAACTTTCCTTATTTTAGCCTTGCAAGGAATAGTAGTGATCAAATAATTTTCATTATGACCAATCACCTGAGGTATAGCCTCGATCAAGGAATCTTGAGCTTCAGGAACAATCTCTCCATTACAAGAAAGAAGGTTGCTAAAGAAAAGGACAACCCGTTCCCTGATATCATCTTCCTCCTCAAACCTCATCCCATTTACATCAATGTGAGCGATTCTATTAGCAGCCCTATGTTTTGAAGCAAACAAATGAAAAAATCTGGTATTCCTATCTCCCTTAGTCAACCAAGAGACCCTGGATCTTTGCTGCCAAAAAACTTCCTCTTTAGCAATGATGTCATGCAATTGAATGAGAAGTTCATTTTCCTTTTCTCTGTAATTGTCAATATACTGCCATTTCTGGATTTTAGCCTGGATCTCCTAAATTTTTCCCTAAATTTCCGTCTTAGTTCCAAAAATATTCCCAAAGGCTTCCTTTTTCCATCTTCTCACATTAGTTTTCACTTCCTTTATTTTTTTAGCAATCCTGAACATCGTTGCACCAGTAATATCAATATTCCACCATCTACTAATTTCCTCAAAAAATCGAGGATGAGATAGCCAGAATTTTTCAAATTTGAAAGGGAAGTTCTTTTTCACCTTAGTAGGATCCACCAAAAGACAAATGGGAAAATGATCAGATCCCACCCTTGACAAGGCTCTCAAAGCACAAAAATAGTCTATAAACCATATTGTATGTTGTTATATCATCTTTTTTCATATAATATAAATAAAGAAATGATTTTTTTTATTTTAATGGTTTATTACATAGTTTATTTTACTCGCACAGTGAAAACTTAGGAAAATTCACTTCAGTGTACGATTGGCATATTACATGCGGTAGCGAAGCTACCAGGTTTAGCTTTGGAACCTATGATCTCATCATTCTTTCCATCCAACATTATCTAATGTTGTGAATTCTTGTGCTAGGATAGTGCATCTCAAATTAATGGATTGAAATTTATTAATCGAAAACAAACACTACCTCAAGGCCAAGAAGGAAAGAGAAGCCATCATTTGAACAATTGAGGGTACCAACTACAACAATGCCATTTGGTTGAGTGATGCCAAAACACCTAGTCATGTACTTTCTTGAATTAGTGATGTAAAGATGAAGATGGAAATGGAGGCTATGTACAACTATCTACCTTCCATCTCATCAAAAAAATTTGAGTTGTTATCACTTTCCAAGGATATTCCCTAGAACGAAGTGTCAATCTAACATTTATCTTTAGGGACCCTAGAGTTCTTCCAATGGTGGAAGTATTAGTAATTTCCTTGAGTAATGAGTCTAAGGGATATGCACCTTGTAACTATGTATTAGATGATAAATCAAAAGGCTTACTATCCATTTTGGGATAGGTATGAACAAATGAGAGATGAGCAACAATCTCAATTTGTAGGATATACTCCATTAAGCTATGTGTTAGAGAGTGAATCTGAGGGATACTCTCCACTCTACTATCTAAAGAGTTAATCCATGTAATAAAAGGCTATTGAAATCCTTATGAAATGAATAAATTCATTTTTTTATCAAAAGTGCTTTCTTAATCTTATGTGGAATTATTTATGTGTGTATGAAAGTCATTTCTAATGTTTTCCATAATAACTTGATAACATAATTAGTCTAACATGGATGAAAAAAAAATGGAACTCAATATCAACTCATGGAAGCTGAGATGGGGGGAATTTGGTGAGATTTTCTACAAGTGATGGTTTACTCAACTTTAATTTGACCAAAAACTCATAGGTTTCTAGAATTTGAAACAAGGAAATATGTCAGTCAATGAGTATTGGGAGAAGTTTGCCAGACTTCTGCATTATGTCCTTATATATCATAAGGATGAATGTTTTTGTATAAAAAAATTTATAATGGGGCTTAACAAATAGGAGGTGAAGTGGATATGCATGGTCCAAGAGCTATGGATTTTGTATATGAAAAAGTAATTAAGCAAGAGAAAAAGCTTAGGGCTATCTACAATCAATAGGAAAATAAAGACTGTAAGAAGATTACAAAAATTCTTGACAAGCCAACACCAAAGAAGGTTGAGGTTGTGAAAAATGTACCTAAGAAAGGAGAAAAAGGTAACCACAATAGTGGAAAAAAATTGAGAAGGGAGCGGAAGAGGAATGGTTACAATAGTGGACATACAAACAATGCTAGTGGAAATGCTACTAGATCTGGAGAACCGGTGAAGAAGAAGGTACCATTTACGGGATGCTTCACATATGGGGGAGACCAATTTTCTAGATATTGTCTCAATAAGCCTTATCAAAACATGCTACCTACTTAGCGGGAAATGTTCCAACAAAAGATACATGCAGTAGTGGATGACTATCAAGTAGAGTATCAAGCAACTCCCATTGAAACTCTAGGTGTTTTGTTTGGTTTACCCATTTTAGTTCTTGTTGATACTAGTGCAACTGAGAATTTAATTTCACCTAGAGTAGCTAAGAAATTATCTAGAAAGGTTGGACACATGACAATGTCTTGGGATGTAGAGTATGCAAACATGACAAGAGCAAATGTGGAACAATGTTTTTTCGAGGCTAGGATAGAGCTACCTTGTTTTTCTACATAAGTAAATTTATACATCGAACCTTTAGGATTGTCTAATGTTATCCTAGGTATGAATTGGTTATGGAGATATAGGGATAAGGTATATTTCCGTGCAAAAACCATAGAATTCCTAGATGATCTTGTTAATTGAGTGAAGTTCCAAGGGATACCTAGAGAGGTCAAGATTTGTCAAATCTTGGCAATGCAACTAGTGAGGACTAAGAAGAAAAGGTGAAAAATATTTTCCGTTAAGATTAAAGAACTTAAAGATCTTGATAAATTAGAATCCTAGAGCTTCCAAGAGATTGAAGATGGTGAAATAGATGAAACTAGAATATCGGAAATGGAAAGGTATCCTATATTAAGAAAGTTTTTAGATGTGTTTCCAAATGAGTTACCTAGGCTACCACCGAAGAGGATATTTGATTTCTTAATAAATATAGTTCTAGGGTTTGAACCTATTTCCAAAGTTCCCTTTAGGATGACAACAACGGAGCTAATGGAGCTTAAGGCATAGTTGGATGAGATGTTTTCAAAAGGGTTGATAAGACCAAGTGTTTCACTTTGGGGAGCACCAACCATTTTTGTGGAAAAGAAGGATGGTACTTTGTTTTTATGCATCGAATGTTGTATGCTTAACAAATCCATGATGAAGAAAATGTGGTTTTTTCCACACAATGATGATATTTTCAATCAAATGATGGTGCTTTGTGTTTATGCATTGAATTTTGTATGCTTAACAAAGCCACGATGAAGAAAATGTATTTGTTACCACATTGATGATATTTTCAATCAAATGGAAAAGAAGGATGGTACTTTGTGTTTATGCATTGAATGTTGTATGCTTAACAAATCCACAATGAAGAAAATGTATTTGTTTCCACACATTAATGATATTTTCGATCAAATGAGGGGAGCTGCCATATTCTCTAAAATAGATCTGAGATATGGATATCACCAGTTGAGAATTAGACATGAAGATATCTTTAAGACCATGTTAAGAACCAGATATGGACACTATGAGTTCACAGTTTTACATTTTGGGTTAATAAATTCACCTATCACATTTTAAATAGTGTATTTAGAGATTGCCTAGATAAATTTGTCTTGGTTTTTTGAGATGACATCTTGATTTATTCCGGGGATGAGGAAGATGACTATAGACATTTAGAGATAGTTCTAAAATTGTTAAAGGAGCATAAGTTGTACAATAAACTTTATAAGTGTAATTTCTTCCAAAGGAGAGTTCATTACCTAGGGCATGTAATCTCAATAGTCAAAATCTTCATAGATCCAACTAAGATCAAGGTAGTACTAGAGTGGCTAGTACCCAAAAATGTGTATGAGGTAAGAAGTTTCATGGGTCTAGCATGGTACTATAGAAATTTTGTTGTGAACTTCTCTAAGATTACTTTTCCAATTACATCTTTACATAGGAAAGGGAAGAAATTTGAGTGGACTGAAAAGTTTCAAGAAACCATTGACCTAATCAAAGAGAAATTGACCACTGTGTGGATCTTGAAAGTACTAGATCTTGAGGGTAACTATATGGTTATCATAGATGAATCTGCGAAAGTTTTAGGAGGTGTGTTAATGTAAGATGGACAAGTGATTGGTTATGAATCAAGAAATTTGAAACCTTACAAGCAAAATTATGCATCATAAGATTTGGAGTTAGTAGTTGTGGTTCACGAATTATAAATGTGGAGGAACTACTTGTTAGGAAAATGCTTTGAATTGAAAACTGATCATAATGGGTAAAAGTACCTTTTCACTCAACCTAATTTGAATGTTAGCTAGAGAAGATGTTTAGAGTTAATAGTTGACTATGACTTCAATATCAGTTATATTAAAGGGAAAGAAAATTGGGTCACTGATGCCTTGAGTCGAAGACATCATATTGCTTCAATAGTGACAATTCAAATTGACTTTAAGGGACAAGTGTTGTAAAAGTGCAAGAGGATGAGTACTACTTGCAAGTCAAGTAGGAATTCACTAATAATCCACAAGATTCTAGGTATGAAGGTTTTTATTTTAAATCTAGTGGATTACTTAGATATAAAGGGAGGATGTATGTACCTGACATAGGAGAGTTAAAAAATATGGTATGGAAGGAAGTACATGAAGCATCATACTTTGGACACCTTAGAGTGACCAAAATGATGGCGGATGTGAAGCCATTATACTTTTGGAAAGGGATGAAAGTAGATGCTGCTAATTTTGTGGCTAGGTGTCTTGAATGTAAAAGGGTGGAAATGAAGCATCATCATCCTATAGGCTTCTTATATCCACATGACATACCAGAGAGAAAGTGGCAAGTCATAAGTACATTGACTTTGTGCAAGGATTGCCTATGTCAAGAAATAATTACAATGCCATTCTTGTGGTAGTAGATAAGCTTACCAAAGTCTAATATTTTATACCCGAGAATCTAACTAATGGAACATCTATGATAGGAAGAAAGTTTTTACAAGAATTGTTTAGGTTGCATGGAATTCTAGAGAAGATTATCTCAGATAGGGATGAACGAGTCGCTTCTAGGTTTTGGAAAACCTTGTTTGTCACACTTAGGACTTAGTTGAATATTAGATATGCATATCATGTAGAGAAGGAAGGAAAAAATAAAAGGGTGAATCAAGTATTTGAGGACCTACTAAGAATGTATTGCATGAATTAGTAGTACAAGTGGGAAGACTACTTACCCTTTACTTACCCTTAGTAGAATTTTCTTTCAACAATTATTATCATTCTATGATAAAGATGGCTCCTTTCACAACATTGTATGGTTGAAAGTGTCAAACTCCTAGAAGTTGGGATAGACTTGAGGATAGAGTAAGTCTTGGGCTAGAAATGTTAGTGGAAATGGAAGAGTAAGTTAAGATTGTTAAGAAAAGGTTGGTTGAAGCTAACGACCAACAAAAAATCTATGTCGATGCTAAGAGAGTGCCCTGAAATTTTGTCATAGGTGACAAAGTGTTGTTGAGAGTGAAACCTCACAAGAGATCCTTTAAATTTGGAAAGTCTTCCAAGTTAGCCCTGCATTATGTTGGAGCTTTTGAGATTCTAGAAGAAGTGAATTTGATATCCTATCGAATAACATTGCCTCGAGCTCTTGCTAGAATGCATAATGTCTTTCGTGTGTCCTACCTAAAGAGGTATGTACCCAGTGATAATAATGTGATTGATTGGACTAGGATTTATAGGTATAGGACCCCAAAGTAGTAACACTCAATCCCATCAAGGTGCTCGAAACATGTAAGCTTTGCTTGCATAACAAAGAGGTTCTATAGTGCAAAGTCCAGTGGGACTAGTATGCAGAAGACAACTACTTGGGAGGATTACGATAAAATTCAGCAAAAGTTTCCTCATGTTTTAGATGCTTTTGAGAATGATTGAAACAATATGTTGATTGTTTTTTTTTTGTTTTATGTTGCTACATAAAATCATTGGGGATGATGATTCACAAGGGGGGAGTATGTTACACCCCAAATGTGTAGTTACTATTTACTATTACTATGTAGGGTAAAATGTGAATGTAATGTGAATTTAGTGATGAATAAATTGTACTTGTACTTTGTTATTAGTATTTTATGAATGAATTTGATCTCATTTAATATCATATGAAGGAATGTATTTATGTGATTGGATGAATATTGAATTGATATTCTAACTTTGGGGATGTATTAGGTATACTGTATATTTTTTGAACAATTGATTGCCATGTGCATGTGTTAGTGGTTGCAGGTATATGTTCAATTCCTCCAAGCAAAGGGGAATTATCACCCAGGAGGTCTTGTTCAGGTAACTAATAACATAACATACCTGATTGTACACACACCACAGTAGAATAATTGAGTTGGGTTATTAAGTGGGAAGTTGGTAAGTCATCCTTACTTAATATGTCTGCATTAGTAAGGGTCTTGTTTACTTTTGAGTGCATTATTGGGTGATGTTTATCCATTTGAGCTTGTGAGTTCTTTCTTTGTTACTATGCTTGTATTGATATGTGGAACATACGAGGATTGTGTATACACACACATGCATGACAATGATAGACCATATGTAAGAAGGAACAAATACTTGAGGGTACGTAGGTAGACATATATATGCACACTCATGCATGAGTTTCTTTTGTGCATGGAACTATCTGATGGATCTAATAGAATTGATATGTATATGTATAGATATATAACTTGTAGACTCTGTAAGAGAGGGGGACCACTGTGTGCAAGACCACAGGTCATGGAGGGTCAAGACGTGAGAGGTTTCCCTAACTTACCTCAGATAAGTGTAGTGCTTAAGGTATTGGGGATGAGAATGATGAGGATTATAGAACCCTACGATCACTCATCAATTTCAAGCTTAATGGCGAGGCTAGGTGAATCAATTTTTTAGGTCCAAATCTACACCTTAGAGAGCTCTCTACCTGAGAATGTTAGTGTGGACTTTGGATGACAACGTGACATGTTGGCATCTTGAAAGTATGTTGTAGTCCGTACGGTCAGAACATAGTTGAGGCAAGGAACTCATTAAAATGACTAGCAGCATAGCTTAACAACTTCTAAGAGAAAAAAGTAATACTATGAAATAAGAGAAATACAAACAGAGGTGATAGAATAGGTATACCAAAGCTAAGGTGATGACGACGATCTCATAGAAAATCCTATTTACTAGCTAGCTCCACAAAGTGTGCCCACCTACACACAACAAGAGAGAGAATGTTGGGGGTTATATAGGGGCTTGCCTCAGTTAGACCCCCATTTAGGTGTTTCCACCACCACGGACAACCAAAAGAATGAGATAAAGAAGCAATGTAATGAAAACACAAACACTAAAATACAATACTATGCTATTCACCAAATGATAGAGGAGAGGAGAGGGAAGCTTACCACCTCCACCAAGAGAACTCAAGGCTACTTGGGGGAGAAATGAGAGGAACTCAAGCCTCTACTATGAATGGCGTGGTCCCAAACATGCTCTACTGAGTTGATGGAGTTTGATGTTGTTGTAATGGAATGCTTGGAATGCTTGGAAGTGAGTGAAAGTGAGCTTGTGGAGTGATGTGAGAGTGTGAGTATGGAAGCTTGATGTGATGAAGAGTTTCAAGTGAAGTTGTGAAGAGTTGGAATGAAAATTGGAACAGTTAATATGAAGGAATGAGGATGAAAATGGCCATATTCAGGTCAGTCAACTGAAGGAGGTGTTACTACTTCATTTCCAATGAGAAGAGTACTGCCTCTGTTGGCTCAACTGTAGGAATATTCTAGGGATGTAAGCACGCCACGTGGATTTCTTTGCACCACACGGGCATCCTCAACAGAAACACCTCCACCAAAACACAAAATAGGCTACATGTGTACCACCAATAGTGGGCTTAAGTAAATTTAAGCCTCTGACTTTGGTTTTCTAAATTGCATAAAGGAGAAAAGGGGAATTGTGCCTAGGGTGTAAAGTCACTCTTATACATTTTTCCCCTACTTTAGTGAGCCTGAGTATTGATGAGTGCTCAGTAAAGTAGATCAAGAAGAGATTAGTGTTAGAATAGTATACCTAAACCATTGAGAAATCAATACTCGATCTAACATACCCAAAGGTGTAGGAGATGTGAAGGACTCCATAGCTACTCAGAACTATGAAGTTGGAACAAAGCGTCTTACAAGCCTGCGGACCTAAAAGGTGGCAGCACCCAAGATCTCTTGCATGGAGGAAGCCCCAAGGAAGTGGACTCCATAAAGTCACAAAGTGGTGGCATGTCTACTTATAGATAGAGCATGTCAAAAGTGGTGATAGTTCTACCTATAGATAGAGCATGTCTGAAGTGGTGACATGTCTACCCACAGATAGAGCATGTCAAAAGCGATGAAATGTCTACCCATAGATAGATCATGTCTGAAGTGGTGACACATCTACCCATACATAGAACATGTCAAAAGAGATGAAATGTCTACCTGCAAATAGAGCATGTCTAAAAGTGTTTAGTCACATAGATCATAAAACCTTCAAAGGGGTCCCTTGGGAACCCTTCAAAAGGAGAGGGGTCCACTTCAGGGATGTGCTATTTGAAAAGTAAGGTCTAGTTAGGTTTCCCCCAAGCTAGATGCAGAAGGGCGAATGGAATGAGTCTAGTTAGGCTTTCCCCAAGCTAGATGTGAAAAATTCCATTCATTACAAAGGATTTTGAAGAAAGGGTCCCTAGGGAACCCGTCATGAAGGAGAAGGGGGGTCCACTCAAGGGACACACAATTCAAAAGCAATTATTTTCTTAGAATGATTCATCATCAAGGAATCCTTTCAAAAGTTGTTCACTTCATCAAGGAATTCGAAAGGAAGGTCATTCCCCCATGCGAGGGGAAGTTAAAGTAGTTCCCACTTCAGAGGAAGGTCTTCAAGTCCTTTCTTTACAAACCCATAATGAAGGAAACACATTTGGTTAGGGTTCCAACTTGAGAATGCAATTCTAAGAAAAAAATTGTTGTGAAAGCTTTCAAGAAAAGGGTCGTTGGAAATGAATTCATTTTTTGAAAATCAAAGTGTTGAAGAAGAGAACATTGTCACACATAGGAGCGACAACTTAATCAAAGAAGAGAGAAAGATAAAGGGAAATAAAAAAAGAAAATACAAGCAAAGGACATAGGGGGATTTGGTTTAGTGGGGTCAGATATGTCCAAGCTCATATAATAGTAGGTAATCACAATGCAAGGCAAAAGATCATAAATCCCTAACCAGATCAAGAATAATGCATGAAAAGAAAAGTAAAAAAAAAGATTGGGTCAACATGGAAGGGAAGCCTAAATGCTCCCAACACTTTGCAACGTCCCCAATTTATTGAAAATGAATCACAAACATATAAGAATGATGGTAAAAATAGAAGAGGGTTTACAATAAAAAAACCATGCCTATATCCAAGCACCAATAGGGGTGATGAGGGTCATCCAAGCACACATAGCTTGAGTACATGAGAACACATCACAAAACACACACACACAAGATCAAGAAAAGGGGACCTCCTAACACTGATCATCCAAGAGGTCATATGCTTCCCAATCTAGATCCTCATAGGGGGAAAGAGGATGAGCCTGCAAGGCTGGAATGTTAAGAGGAGGAGCATCCAACCCTCCCACAACAAGGGCCAAGGAAGAGGTCCCCTCAAGGTCCTTTCCATCGAGCTCATGTTTAGTCAAACTCAGTGATTTTGTGAAGATCGCCAATAGGGTCTAGACTTCATCCATGGAATTAAACATGCATCCCATGGGAGCATCATGATTATTCTTAGTGGATGGCATAGGCTATGCCTGACATTCACCGTTAAGCTCGCTGAATGACTTGGGAGTGGTGATGAACTCAGGGGAAGTTGGGACTGGTTCTATCACAAGGACATAACAAGTCATAACAGGGCCACCTTGTGAAGAAGGTGGACTCCTCTTACGCCTCTTTTAATGGAAGGACCAACCTCTGCATCTTTCTTCATGGGAGGAGATGAACTCCCCATAGACGAAGCTAGGGGTGTAGAGGAAGAGGAGGATAGAACCACAATGGACATGACAAAGTGTTAACCATGTCCAAAGGCTTAGGGAAGGGATAAATATCTAGGATGGACATTAGCAAAGGTGGATTTGCTGAAGGAGAGATAAACACCTATATGTGTTTATGGTTAGGCACGTTTGTGCTCACAACAGAAGCCAGGAGTAGATCAGGTTGAAGTGAAATAATAGGAAGGGAGGAAGGAGATGTTGCAAGAGATCCTAAAATAGGAGCAGTCATTTCGTCCTCCTTCTATTGTGAGGCAGTTGCTCATCCAAGAGAGCCTTTCACTAGTGCTTGCACTCACGTGCAAGGCAGTTTATATGAATCTTGGAGTTAGAAGCTAGAGCTTACGAAGGGACGAGAGGTTCTTGCTCTACCATAGGTACATCCACTATGGTTTTTTTAGGCAGAGGGATGGGTTCCTATATAGGAGCAGGGGAACAAGTTGAGGAGCAACATGAGGAGTCGACTCAAGAGCCTTGGTAGTAGGCCTCTTTACACTCACTACCTTATGAACATGACCAATAGGAGGCCGTGATGGTTGAGACAAGGAGGACTCTCCTCAAAGAATCTTCTTCCTCTCATACTGAATGAATCTAGGATCCATTGGCAAAACAAGAAGCTCAAACATGGGACACTTAAGATTTCACCAGGTAGGCACCAAAGGGTTCTCTTGCAAATGAGGAATAATACCTAATGGTACCATCGCTAAACAAGAAGTGTCAGACTGAGCAGTAGAAGAAGAAGGAGAATCACAAGACTACTTCTCTTCTTTTGTCTTTTGGGCCTTAGGGGCCTCACTGTCAACCTTCAAAAAATCCCTATGTGAAATAACATAGGTTGAGGGAGGATACCTCACCTTCTACCTCAGATGCCCTTTCTTATAGTTTTGATATGTCTTATGCAAAAGGTTTGTCCTAGGTAGAAGGGGACCCACAGATGTACGCCATGGGTGATCTAAGGAGTAGCTAACATGTGCAATCAGTGGTTAGTAACTGGTGTAGGAATGTAAAAAGGAGATGGTTCCCTGTTGAAGCCCATTGGCAAGTCCTATGAACTAAAGGTTATGCCAACACTACTATCCATAGGATACACAGAGGTGATGGGTTGATGCAAAAAGGAGGCCATTACACACACTAGAAAACACCTTCATAGAATCCCCAAAGGTTATTGGATAAGATAGTGACCCAATTAAGTTTTTTTCATGCAATACCTTTGGAACCTTCCAACTACGCCACCTAGGGGTCTTAGGTTGGGTTGCAAGGTGACAACCTTACAACACTCACACCTACAACACTTCTAGAGTACGAGGAAAGGGAATTTTAGTATCACAAAAACAAAACCAAAATGGTTCACATCGATTTCACCAAAAATGTAAGAGAGATGGACCAACACATGCAAGGCCCTAGGTCACAGAGGTTCAAGATGCGAGAGGCTGCCCTAACTTACCTAGCTAAGTGTAGTGTTTAAGGTATTTGTGATGAGAATGATGAGGGTTATAGAACCCTACAACCACTCATCAATTCTGAGCTTTAAGATGGGGCTAGGTGAGTCATTTTTTAGGTCCAACTTTGTACATCAGAGAGCTCTTTGCCTAAGGATGTTAGTGCAGACTTTGGATGACAACACAGTGCTCTGGCATCTTGAAAGCACATTGTAGTCCATAAGGTTAGAACATGGTCGAGGCAAGGTTGAACTTGTTAAAATGGCTAATGACCTAGCTTAACAACTTCTAAGATAACATAACAATATTATGAAATAAGAGAAATAGAAACAAAGGTGATAAAATAGGTATACCAGAGCTAAGGTGATGAAGATGATCTCGTAGAAGAGCCTATTCACTAGCTAGCTCCTAAAAGTGTGTCCACCTACACATAGCAAGAGAGAGAATTTGGGGGGGATGTATAGGGGCCTACCTTAGTCAGACCCCCATTTAGGTGTTCCCACCACCACAGAAAGCAAAAATAATGAGATAAAGAAGTAATGTAATGAAAGCACAAACACTATAATGTAGTACTATGTTATTCATGAAATGATAGAGGAGAGGAGAGGGAAGCTTACCACCTCCACCAAGAGCACTCCAAGTTGCTTGGGGGAGAAATGAGAGGAAATCAAGCCTCTATTGCAAATGGTGTGGTCCCAAACATGTTCTACCAAGTTAATGGAGTGTGATGTTGTTGCAATGGAATGCTTGGAATTCTTGGAAGTGAGTGAGAGTGAGCTTGTGGAGTGATGTGAGAGTGTGAGTATGGAAGCTTGATGTGATGAAGAGTTTCAAGTGAAGTTGTGAAGAGTTGCAATGCAAATTGGAAGAGTGAATATGAAGGAATGAGGATGAAAATGGCCATATTCCAGTTAGTCAGCCAAAAGAGGCATTACTACTTCATTGCCAATGAGAAGAGTAACGCCTCTACTGGCTTAGCCATAGGAATCTTCTAGGGATGTCTGTGCACTATGCAAACATCCCAAAGAGAACCACCTCCATCGACAAAAAAAATAGGCTTCACGTGGACCACCAATAGTGGGCTTAAGTAAATTTAAGCCTCCAACTTTGGTTTTCTAAAGTGTATAAAGACAAAAAGGAGAATTGCACCTAGGGTGCAAATTCGCTCTTATACATGCTCTTATCAATACCATAGTAATTGTGTATGGTTTTGGTGTAAGAATCGAATGTATATAAATATAAAGTATATAGATATATCCATATGTATATAAGTATCAATATACACATACAGTGGCAAATGGACATGTCCATACGAATGTGTGTACCAATATAAATGTATATCTACACATATGTTATGTATATATATATATTTAAAATGCTATATGTGGCTTTGAAGTCGATTATCATAAATAACTTAGAGGTCAATTTATTAATCCAAACCAAGGCCGAAGTATGATATAATTTTGGTTGTATTCTTTAGTCACATATTACTCTTGTTACCTATGTATGAAGTGTTTGTAATCTATAAAGAATGAGCAACCATTAAGTCGATGTAAGGTGAAATACTAAGTCAATGCCTTTTGTGGGAAGCCCGTGGACTTAGTAAAATTTTAATGTCATCTTATTGAGGATAGATTGACATCTATCAATGCATGAAAATAGGTCAACAACTTTGTCAAACTGATTTATTATGTGAATAGACTCATACCAAGAGTTAGTCGAGGCAAGCTTGGTGTTGCATATCCAATTTTGACTATTTCATATATGAAGGAAAACATGCCAACTCTATAAGTGAATATTGATGGTTTGGAACCACCTTTGAATCCTTATACTTGTAGATGTCTATTATGAAACACAAACCAAATTCAATCATGTGTTGATTTGATTTAGTCTCTACTTGTTCTTAATCAACAAGGTCAATTTGTAGTTGTTTTAGATGAGTATGTGCTTACATGTTCACCAAATTTTAGCTGTGAGATATGTGCTACCATGAATGCTAATTGATATCACAAATCATGCCTAAATTGTAGACTGAGAGGTCCTCAAATTGTTGTATAAATAGTGGAGTTCGTTCACTTGTTTGGGATGCATTCCTTGAGAAAGTTTTCACATTCTATTTACATTACTTTTTGCAGTATTCTTCCTAATACAGTGAGTAAGAGATTTGAGCATTATAGAGAGTTTATTATTATTTTGAGACAAGTATTTGCCAACTTGTGAGATAGTGGATGTTGACACTTTGTTGGAAGATCAATACTAGGCTAGTTGTTGTTCTGCAAGTGTTGTGTTTGCAGCCAATCCATTGGAAAGCTTATCACAGGCATGAGGATATTCTTCCTTTGTTTGTATTAGTTTTGAAAGAAATGTTTCTTGATTGTTTAAACTTTTATATTATAGTTACTTGCAATTAGGGAAAAGAAAAGTTTTTTTTAAAGAAAAGTAGAGGATGTTTACTCCTTTGGTGAATTGTTTGTAGATACTCCATGATAGGAGAGATTGTTTGTTCATAGGTATTATTATTGTAGACTGAGGATTATTAGTGCTGGTCAATTACACTTGATCCATGATGAATCAAATCATAACTTAGCCACTAAACCTCAATCTCAAACAAGATCATTCAAATTGAAAGTTCAAACTAAGCATTTATTGAAACTGAAAACTATAAACTATGAAAATAGTTAAATGTCTACTCCAATCCATTTAAAACTTATCCCATTTTGGAATTGGTTTCGTGTTGTTGTGGAACAATGACCCTTTCCCAATCTCATGATTAGTGAGCCTATTTCAGTCGATTCTATTGACAAGAATGGATGAAACTGTTATGCTAAATTGATGAAAACATGAATTATGTTAAATTAACATGATGCAAGCTAAATTAACATGATTTTAAGCTAAAATTGATCTAATTATGCAATTTATAAGCTAAACTAAGTTAATTCTAAGCTAAAATATGGAAAACCTAATTTATAGAAAAACTAAGATGGATGCACGGAAGCTATTAATGGATTTTTTAAGCTATTAGGCAACTAAAATGAACTAAAACAAGCTAAAAGTGAGTAAATTAAGAGTGTGAGTGTGAGTGAATTCAACAACATAATATTTAAATTGAAAGATGGATCCATTTGTCTCCAAATAGTGTTCTATTTATAGAAGAGAAAATTAGAAATGAAGGGTTGAGATCAAAAAGCCTAATCAATAGTCAAGGATGGAGGAAGTAGGAGGCATAGATCATGGGTTCTGATCAACGAGTAAGAATGCAAGATGAGATTCCAATCAAGGGTTCTCATTTGTTCCAAAAAAACACACTTTTGACCTACACATAGAGGTCACCAGGTGACTTTCCCAAGAGGTCACTAGCTTAGCTTGCTCAAGAAGCCAAGTGAGATGATTGGAAGAGAGAGAATATTCTTTGGAATATTATCATGGGTGAGGATAAATATATTTTTCAAATTAAAAGAAGGTTTTAATTGTGCAAAAAGGAGATAAGGAATATTATCTTTTTAAAGGAAAATTAGTTTAATTGTTAATTAAACAAGATTTAATCACACAATTAGGGGATTAGAAGAATTAAAGGGATTTTCATTAAAGTAAATTATTTAATGAAAGGGGGAAAGGTAAAATGATATTTAATTAAATAACTTAGGGTTATTTAATTAAATAAGATGACTTAGGAAATTAAATTAAATAGTATGATTTATTTAATTTAATTAGATGAAATGTTAGTGTGAAAGGGGGAGAATTAACCTGATTTGATGAATAAGGTTAATGGACAAAAAAAATGCAATTAAATAACTAGCTAGGATAATTCAATTAATTAAGAAAAAGGAGGATGATTTTCAAGAGGAAATGATGTTAGTAAACCTAATTCAAGTGTATGATATCATTTAGGACATTTTACAGTGTCTTCATTTTGCCTCTTTGAAGCATAGTACCTGCTACTTCGATTCAAATACTAATGCTCTTCAAGTTAAAACTGTTGCTTAAATCAAACAATTTTTTTTAAAAAAAAAATTAGATGCCACACCGGTAGGAAAATGCTGATTCCCTACCCCCTCAAGAAATTGAGCAAAATTTTTGAATTTTGGGTTGATTTCTCAATAAAGGTGAAAAGATAGCCCTGGGGTCCAGAAAGGCTCTAGGATGCAAGAATTATGCCAAAAACACAAAAAAGATGCAAAATAGTGTTTTGATTGGAAAAATTGGTGAAAATGACGATAAACCCTAGCTTCATAGTGAAATTAGGGAAAAATCCCTTAATTTTATAGCTTAAATAAGCCAAGAAGGGTCACTTTCAATTCATTTGTGCATTCACACCTTGGAGATTCTTGCTATTTTGAGCTATGACCCTCTAATGAAATGGTGCGATTAGAGCTCCCCAAACACATCTCTAATTGGGTTCAAGAGTACCAACAACTTCTAGGCTCAGGAGCATCAATATGTAACTCAAAACTTGATTTGAAATTTGACTTTTTGATGCATTTATTGCACATTAAAGTATAGAATTTGGGCACATCACTATATAGTGATTCCCATTTAAAAATTGGTGATGCTAAAATATAATTATAGCGACACATATGTATATGGTGATGCACTTCATGATTTAAAATTAGGGTTTCTAATTTTATTTTACAACACATACTTATATAGCGACCCATCTACCAATTTGAAAACTAGGGTTAGGGTTTCCAAAGCTTAAATCATGATGCACATGTATATGGTGATGCACTTTATGATTTACAATTTGAAATGCCTTTAGGTGTCATAATTAGAAATTTGTAATATAATGACACTATTGTGATTTTTGAACTAAAAATTTCAAATTGAGTTGAATTTTATCGATTTTTGACATCATGTGCTTCATGGGTGTAGGAGGTCATTCCACCACTGATGTCGCACAAGCAAAAAACCATAGTTTTTTCTAGACTTGGTGATTTTTCTAAGTTGGGTAGGAGCACTCGAGAGAGATCGGCCTTTGATATATTGCATATGTGCCCATCATCCTAACTCATTTAGTGATGATGACTGCTTTGTACAAGAGATGGCATAGTGAGACTTCATCTTTTCACCTTCCCATGAGTGAGGCAACTGTGACTTTAGAGGATGTATGGAAGATTTTACGCTTGCCCATTCATGGCGAGTGAGTGATTTTTTATGTCAACACTGGATATGATGCCTATCACGAGGTGATGGAGATGGAGACCATCGCTCTTGTTACCTCCTATACTGATGTTGAGTCATATAGAGGTTGGGTTCCCATATTTTGATTGATTATTGCAGCCATCATTTTAGGTTTGGTTGCTCCTGACAAAAACAATAGAGGATTTAGCCCAAGATGGGGCTTGGCATGACATTGTATGCTTCACAGGAGGACTCTTTTTTCGTGGGAGCCAGTGATGCTGGCCTCACCATATCATGACATTCACAACTTTGTGTATTGTGATGGATGAGCCATTGGTGCAGGGGTGACCTTGCTACATATTTGGGGTGTGGGAGCATATAGTTGTGCTCTGACAAATTGTACAAATGGCCAACATCGAGCTAGATGATCCTATGATCTGGCAATATAGAGGCTTGATTACCTTGCGGCACACTAGACAGATTGGGCTCCCATGGTGGCGATGGGTATTAGATGACATGATAGTTTTCAGATGGCACCCATGGCTATAGATGTCACCATGGTATAATGATGCTCAACAATTGTTATTTGTGAGGTAGACTCAATATATGCAGGGTTGTGAGCATACCATAATTGGACGATACCTCTAGACAAATTGGTGTGGTAGTTTGGGGAGGTGTAGGAAAGATCAAATGATGCATACAGGGCTATTTTTGTGAGGTCTACTTGAGAGGTTCCCACTTGGGTACCTACCATCCCATCTCTAGAGGTAGTGGAGGGATTTAGATAGTTGGTGGCTCAGCCATGGGCCTATGACCAAGGTCAAGGGACAATGCAGACTATGCCTTCTTATGATGCATGGTTCACACCTTTGCAGAGACTGAAAGATCCAATAGGTGCTCCTCCATGAGGAAGACCTAGAGGGAGAGGAGCCAAGGGAAGAGGAAAAGGTTAGGAATAGGGATGGGGATAAGGTGGCTAGGATGGCCAGGATGGATAGGTTCTAGGGACCCCACCAGTTATTCAACAACCTAGTGCTCAACAATAGTAGCCTGTACAACCACCACTACCACAAAATCCTAGGGATATGCAGATCCAATAAGTACAACAAGTGTAGGTCATCACAAGTGAGCAAGATTAGGCCGGCTAACCCATTTTGGCTATTATTGTTAAGTGATACCAGGCTAGATAGTAGGTAGTGGCCATCATAGCAAGGAGGGACCATTCTAGGTAGTAGGTTTAGGCTATGACTGCTAAGAGGGACCAGGAGATTGATCAATGGTAGTAGCTAGAGGCCCTCATAGTGGCTACTCAGGGCAAGACTATATCCGCTAGATTATATAAAGAGGTTGTGATCGAGGCGACATACTGCAAGATGCATTACCACTGGTATGTACCACATGCACTTTGATAGCCTAATTATTCATAGTGTAGTGATGCATGGCCTTGGGTTGAGGAAGAACCATAAAAGTAGGCCAGAGAGGGTAGTAGCCATCAGGGATAGCTCTCATGTACAAACACTTTTTGATTTTGTTGCCCAATTTTTGATATAGATATACATTCATGAGCTCATTTTTTATAGCCTCATGGATATTTTTATTTATGATCGATATACACACACTGATCTAGATTTTGTACCATGAATTTCATTTTTTGATATATATATATATATATGTATGATACGAATATGGATTTGATATGATGTGTTCATCTTATTTCATGCTTATGATGTATGGATGCATATGATGTGAGATGCTTATATTTTATTATGTATGGATGCATTTTACTTTTGATGCCTATGTGATATATCATGATACATGAGATGGAATCAGATGGATGTAATGTTATATTCTTTTCATTATCTTTTCATTATATGTTATGTGATGGATGATATGCCATGATTATGTATGAAAATGTTATGGATGCATTTCTTTTTATGCATTTTCTATGCAGTTTTAGGATGTGATGTATGCATATGAATGTACGGATGGAAATGTGATGTATGCTTATGATATATGAAACAATTTAAGATTCTTAGAATAACAAATCTATATGATTCATCACAACCTAAATGACAATGCAAAATGTATTATGTGATATGCTATGATGATGAAAGATGGATGTTTTATGATTATTCTATGATTATGAGATGCATGTATGTTGATGATTTGTGGATGTAGGATGGCTACATTTGATGCCATTTTTTTGACTGTCATGATACCAGGTTAGCGTAGAAAGAAGATAGAAGAAAAAATAATGATTTGACCATTAATTGTGATGATTGCTTCAAAAGGTCCAACAATTCTATGATCAATTGAGGCTTTATTAGAGATAGTGAAGAGAAATGTAGGATGCATGATGAAGAATGCAAGATGATGATAATTTTCTCACTTTTTAGGATTGGGATTTTTCATCGTTCCTTATTGTTTGATATAACACATAGACATGATGCATCAAGGTATATATAACTAGGATGACTTTGTATCTAGTGTAATGGACTTTGACTCAGAAAACAAACTAGGATAATTCTTGTTCAGACCTTGATATATGGAAACCTCATTGGAATGTAAATTAGAAGCTTAGAATACATTAGACCAAAGAATACACAATAGTCAAAAACATACTCTAAACAACTTCCCTACACACAACTAAGCAAGTATGCGCCAAGATTATTTTACAATAGTACACACAAGCACAACAACCAAAAAGATAATTATTGATGCCCCATTCCTTTCTCTCTAAATCATTTTGATATGCATCATCGAGAGGTCCTCAAAATGGGTCATTAAGATAAATCATAAGAAAATATTATAAACAAATAGTTAGAGTTATCTATATCTCTTGCTAGTTTAACTTTAGCTAAGGTAATGTTTGATACTGATGTCCATTGCAGGAAGGATACATCCTAGGACATGTTGATCAGATGTTTTTTTGATGTTAGGATAATGATGAGATTTATGATAAGTCATTGATATAAACTTCATTGGCGCATTTACCTATGATCTAGACCTTAGATTTTGATGATTAGGTTCGCACTTTACAACTTGCTATGTTTTCTTTCTATTTGTTTCACCAAATGTTGAAGGTGACAATCAATTTATTATGGATGGAGGTTTATTGCGGGTTAAAGCAAGGTGGGATGAATTTTTTTGGATTATTTCAATGTTTTTGCTATTTTGAAAATGTTTTGAGGCTATTTTTGGTATTTTTTAAAGTTTATGTGAATATTTGTGTTCTCAATTATTTGAGGCTATTTAGGTATTTTGATGTTTTCTATTATTTTTGGGCTTTTCAATTTTCAAATGTTTTTGTGTTTTCTTGATATTTGAATGTTTTACAAATTTTTAGGGATTTTCTGAGTTTACATGGATGTTTTAGGATTTTTGAGAGTTTTTCAACCAAGAACCTAACGTACAGATCTATCCTAGATGTCTTGAGGGCTGATCAAAGATAAGCCTTGCCTACATTATACACACAAAGACCACATAGTTCAACTAACTCGACTTATTGACAAGATGAGATATGAACATTTGATAGATGTCAGTTTATTATGACAGACTACTAAAGGACTGACCTAGGGTGTCTTAGGGGAACATCAATGATGGCCTTGCCTATGTTTAAGTTTAGATACAACATAGTTCAACAAGGTACTATTTTTTGGATTTTCAATGTTTGACCTTTTTAGGGATTTTGATGTTTTTTGGATGTTTTGGATTTTGAATTTACAATTTTCTAAATATTTTTGGATTTTAGCTGTACAGGATTTTGCAAATGTTTTTGAATTTTTTGATGAAAATTTTACAAATGTTTTTGGTGTTTTATAATGAAACAGTTCTAATGACCTTAAAATATACAAAGAATAGATGGAAAGACTGATAGGAAAAAGAGCCAAAGAATAGATGGAGGTAATTTTATTTACACAAGGTGCCTATTTGCTAGGGTTTCACAAAGGTACTTTCCCAAAGTTCCATTGAAGTGGTTTTCACTAGAGGATGACTATTTTTCTTTTCTTTTTCAATCCTTTATCTCATTTTTTCTCATTTTTTGTATTTTTAGATTTACACCCTTGAAGGATAGGCATAAAACTTTTTAAGATGCAATATATTAATCTACTCCTACAAGGGTTCACCTTTAGGGGTTGATAGTTGGTATGCTCATGATCCATAGCTTGTTGTAATAACAAAAGGACCCAACCAATTAGGCTCAAACATTCCTTTGCTATCTTGATCTGGAAGGTTCTTCTGAATCTATTTTAGGACAAGATCCCCTACCTATAAAGACCGACATTTGATCTTCTATTATAGCTTTTTTTAGTCAGTTTTGATATACTTGCAAGTGATTGAGGGCGTCAAGATGACACTCATCCATGAATTCTAACTCGTTCAACCAAGATACTCTATACTCTTCATCAGTGATCAGATTTTGTATTAACACTCATAATGATGGAGCTCAACCTTAATAGGAAAAATAGATTCAGATCCATAGACTACGGAGAAATGGGTTGCACATGTTGGTGTGTAGATACTAGTTTGATAAGCCAAGAGAGTAGGATTTAGTTGTAGATGCCACTCATGACCAGCTTCATTCACTATTTGCTTCAATATTTTCAAGATGGTTTCATTTGTATCCTTAGCTTGACCATTTCCCTAGGGGTAATACGGGGTAGAAAATCGATGTTGGATGTTGAATGTTTGACATAGCTCTTTCACATCCTAATTTTTAAAGGGGGTTCCATTATCTGAGATAAGAGTTTGTGGAACACCGTATTGGAAGATTAGGTATTTTAGGATGAATTTAGCATTCTGCTTCCCTATTATGTAGGTCATGGGAATGGATTTGACCCACTTATTAAGGTACTAAGTGTAAGGAAATCTAAGGTGCCAAAACAACTCTCCTAATGTCAAAACCTTAGGGAAGGATGCAGAGGTACTTTTAAATTTTTCAATTACATTCCAATTAAGATACACTTGAAATAAATAACAAAAACAGAGAAATTAACATACACAAATGAACACCAGATTTATGTGGGAAAACCCTTACAGGAGAAAAACCCACAACACCAAGAAAAGCCTCTTTGTATTATAGTAATGGAATCACATACAAAGATCAAACTTATCTTTTTGATGTCAATTTACAATGGATTCATGATCAACCTTGTATTGAACATTCACATTACAATGCTCTTAGAATTGAATTCACACACACTGATCACTCATTGAACTATTCATCCAACTATTAACTGAACTATTCGTCGAATTGATCATCATTTGCAATTATAGAGTATATCCATGTCATCCTTGGTCTATTGAACTTACTCACAGAAATGGCCACAAAATTCTAACTTCCAACAGTTCCCATCCTGCTTCTCTAATTGGTTGAAGACAAACCATGTATAACAATCTTCTAATTGGTCAAAGACGTTCAACCTGTGTTGCATGTCGATGAGACACTAACCATGTCTCCCCAATGCCACAAGACCAGATTGTAGTTATCAGCCAGATTCATCACTTTTGGCAAGAGGTTACATCGAGTTCAAATCCATTTTCTAAAGCTCTATCGACAAGAGTTCTCATATCACCAAGAGTCCCATAGATCTTTATGCCATATCGATATTCATATCCATTGGCAAGAAAAACATCCATCGCTAAGAGTACTTACT